>WBMZ01005571.1:0-13226 GCA_013400975.1 Atrichornis clamosus
GGCTCCGCCCCGCTGCGGGGACGCCCGCGCCGGCACAGGCGGCTCCGCTCGCCGCGCTGACGCCGGCGGCGCTGGAACACCTGGAGCGGCGACGGCGCCTGCGGCTCGGCCCTTCCCTTCCTTCCCCTCCCCTCCGCAAGGTGAGTGCGGGAAGGGGGAGGTTGCTGGTCTCCGTCCCCTAGCCGGGCGGGGAGACCTGGTGCTGCCGGTGCCGGGCAGCTCCGGGTGGGCGCCGCCTCCCCCGCGGGCACCCCGCCCGCCGCTCGGGGCGAGGGAGGCGGCGCGGCCGCCGGGCCTGCGGTGCCGGTGCCCGTCAGCGGTGTAGCCGCGGCCGGACCTGTCCAGGGCGAAATTTCCGAGGCACAAGATGGCATCTGCCTCTCCTTTTGCCTTGTGTTCCCCCTCCCGCCGTGCGGTTGTCTCGCCATGATTATTGCATTTATCCGTTTGTGCCTCCCGTACATCCTCCCTGGCTCTTTGCCCGCTGGAAGCGGGGAGGGAAACGGCCGGTTCTCCTCGGCGGTTTCCGGCTTGGCTGCCGGGCTGAGGCGCAGGTTGCCCGGCTGTGCTCCCGAACCCTCCTGGAGCCGGCCGGGTTGAGACGGGTGGCAGGGCACCCTCTGGTCAGGTAATGTCAGATCTCAGACCGGCACCGAGGCAGGAACAGCTGGTGAAATGGCAGTTCAAGAACCTCACGTTTCCGATTTAAAGCTTATAATTTGTGAAAGGTTCATTTTGGTAATCAGATTTGTTCTACATCCATCCACCTGACCCATGGCAGCTGCTCTAGTCATTTAGAAGAAAAAAGGAAAATCAGGTGTTACTTGAAACATCAGGTCAGTTTTTAGTAGTAGAAAAGGGTGAAGGACATTGTGCTCTTATGTTTGTCGGTATCATTATGTGTATGTTCAGTACCATATGTAATTAAGTCTGCTGTTCCACACTGTTTTGTGTAATGCTGATAGCCTCAAGGATCTGCATGACCCCTCTCAAAACACTAATTCAAGCTTACCCTAGTTCAAAGGTGTAAATGTGAAACTGAATCTGGTAATCTCAGGGGTACATCCTTTAAACCCCTACCCCCAAGTTACATGGTTGTAGTATTGTGAAGTTTGGCATTGGAGTTGTTCTTCTATTTGGTTGTTTGTAATATTTCCCTCCTGCCTCCAAGTCTTGCTTTAAACCAAGGTGACCTTTTATTTCCAAAGCACCTGTTCGTTGGTTTTGGTCCCCCCCACCCCTGTGTTTAACTGTGTTATCCTCTTTTTTTTCAGTTTCTGGATAGATTTGATTTAATTTGGGTCTCAGAAAGCAGCTGTGACTCTTGTTTCAGAGCAGACTTCTTGGAAATAAACTGTTCTTGTGTTTTGCTCTAGCAAGACTTGTAAGGACAAAACTGTATTTGATCACTTTTCCAAAGTGATGAATAGAGAAAATGGTGGGGGGCTGGATTTTGGAGTCTGTGGTGCAGGTTGTGTTTGGGTATGGTCTTTTATCTGATTTTTCTGATAATCTGCCCTTTTCCCACTTTGTCTATCCAGAGTTCTCAGTGAGGGAGTGAAGTATCCCTTGACAGTGCTATCTGTCTGGCACAGATTTAGGAGTTGCAGTTCTTACTGCTACTTAGCATGAAGTCCAGCAACACCTCATTAAGACTTTAGCAATTTTTTATACTGCTGTTTGAACAGTGGTAGCCTGTTGGTTTAAACTGAGTGATATAATGGTTTAAGATTTATGTTAACACCACTGAAGGAGGAATTTAGCATCCAGCCACAAAGATCTTTTGAGTAGTGAACTGCCATAACTGGTATAACCAGTCACGTTTTGCACATGATGAACTTTACTGGAACATGATGTGGCAGTTAAATGCTGCCAAATCTGTGTCTAAATGAGTTTCTAAAGTTTCTTTACTGTCAGAACTACATTGGTGAAACATCATTATTTCCAGAAAGGTTCAAGCACTTTACTCAAGAGTTTAGATGCTGGTCATTGGAATTTGCTTCCTTCCTTCCTTGAGAAAAAAATTTTAAGTGTTTTTAGATAATGGTGATTTCTTCCATTGTATTTGTTGGAGTTGAGGTGCAAATATGAATGTTCCTGAAGATTTGCAGGTTCAAGTTACGGTTTTATGGAAAGGAAAGGTTTTTATGGAAAGGAAAAGGTTTCTTTAACTTTTTTTTTCTTTCACAAGTTTATATTATTGGGGTGTGAAGGGAATCACATAGTGCAAAGTAGAATTCCAGTTGAACTGTACTACAGGATTAGGAGTTCTTTTCCCAACTTAGAGTTTCAAGCCCAACCATGTTTCCAGTTCTTCTCTGTTATCCATACTTTACACAGTCATTAAATTGTTCTAATGATTTCCCAAGTAACCTTTCCTGGAAGAAATTAATAATAACAGCTCTTTTCAGTCTTCAACTAGTGTTGAAAGCTGTTGGTATGAGTTGACGGAAAAAAAATGTGCTAATATCTCAGCTAAACTAGAAGACAAAAAATGCTCTCAAAGACCTTTTAATACATTTTTCAAAATCTCCTCCAAGAGTATTGCTCTGTAGTTGATTCTTCAAGATGTTTTGCCACTTCTCAACCATAAAATCACTCTAAAGACAAAATCATGCCACATGATACAGAAGCATTAAAAATACAAAAACATGGAGAGTGAAGTTTGTTAGAACCAAGCTGTCAAGAACAGGATAAACATTTGACCTTTTAAGTGTTGCTAGTAATGATAGTCTCACAGTAGTTTTTCCTGTGTCTATTGTTAGCCATGGCAAACTGAGGGACATTTTGATGGGTTATGCAATTGCTTACGTCGACCTTAAGAACTGTCTGTACCGAGTTGCTGAAACAGTACTTGGGTCCACTTTGCAAGTAGCTTCATAGGGATCAACAGTGCTCTAGGAACAGTCAGCTGGTGTGCCAGGATCTGAGAGCAGTAATATGAAAGTTGAGTACTTCTGTTGAGAGTATATAGCCTGTGCTGATGGTGTTTACTCAAAGGGTGGTGAACGGAGATCACCCTGTATTGTTGTTGCTGTGCATGCTAAGACTGTTTTGTTAATCAAATCTCTTAGCCACAGATGTGAAATAGTCTTGAAGAGAATCTGGAGAAAATTATTTTCTTGTGTTTCCTCCCCCAGCATCATTTCCCCTTGGATATAAATGACATTGCTTCCTTGCTTCTGAATGGATGAAAAGGCAGGAGGGACGCAGAAACTTGACAGGGTTGACTGAGCCAGAAAATAGGGTATCTAAATAAGAGAGCCATTAGTTTCAAGTTCTAAAACTATATGTGTTTGTATGTAATATACTATACAGGCTGAAAGAGTTTCATGATTTTTTGTTCTTGTTTGTCCACTACTTTTCCTATAGGTTCTACAAAGGGAAAGTCTTCTACTATTAAGACTCTAGACTGATTATAGGTAGAGTGTGTTAGAAAAACAATCTTCTTTCTCTTATAATCTATGTACTGTGTGTGTTCCATATGGCACTTTCTTTAATAGCATTCAGCTATTAAGCTTACAAATAGATTTTTAAGCTAAGAGAACAATGTGTATTACAAAACCATTTTGAAAAAAGAAAGCAAGTCTGCATTTAGAATGAGATTAAATACTGGATTGTACATATCCCCAGTTTTGCCCATTTGCAGTGAGCTTAGACCTGCCACTCAATAACTTATACTCAAATTACACATAGCACTTGTGATGCTTACCTGGTCACTCACTGTTCTTCACAAATACAAGTGCAATACTTTGCTGGTGAAATAAAAGATGTTACCTGAGGGCAAACTGTACTATGTACTCTCCCTACATTATTTCACCATGAGCAGATGAAAAATCAGTGTAATGTGAAAAAACAATTTAAAATGAATTTTTTGTGTGATTAAATATCTCTGTGCAAATGATAAAGTTCTGCATGCAAGCGAGCTTACTTAGAAAGTGCTGTTGCTTGCTGATCAATCTTCCAACTGTGAGTCTACTAGCATTTATTTGAAATATTTTGTTCTGAAACTACACGTACTGTGTTGTGACTTAATGTGTCATTCTTATCAGTGTTTTTGAGATAAACCATTTGGTTTAGGAATTTTTCATTCAACTGTTTAAAAAAACAAACAAAAAAACCCCCAACCCAGCTCCAAGTGTCATTTCAATGCATTTTGTGCTCCATAAAGGAGATCGCTTATGCCTGTAAGTTTGACTTGATAGTTTTTGGAATAATATGACAGATATATAGTATGAAATAGACACAGAAATGTTTTTTTAAAGAGGAGTGCTAATGGTTGACTTGGTCCTTGCACTTTGTGGGGGCAAAAAGAGGTTTTAAAAAACATGGTGACATAATGCTGAATTTACCCTTTTTCATGTTGCTAAAACTTACCTGTAACCACTTAACTACTGAAAACCAGAGCAGTTCATAGGGATTGACACTCTTTAGTTGTTGATAAAAGTGAGCAAAGTGTAAATTTGCTGTTTGTCTACTACTGTTATTAACTTGTATATATCAGAGTTGAGAATAGAAAATAAAGATTAAATGATAGCATAAGAAACAGGATCCCAGATATTATCCTTTTTTTAGACTACACTAGGAAATTAAGTGGAATAATTTCCTATGTTAATTGTGTCTTCTGAAATTAGAAGTATGACAATTGTTACTTGAAAGAAGGTAACTCTTGACAGTACTCCACCATAGCTATGGGTCTTCTGCCCTGCATGGAGTATTAAAAGTTAGTGTAAAATTGAGTGAAATACAGGTGTCAATAGTACTGCTACTCATTTTGTTGGATGTACTGTCTGCAGACAGGTACCTAGATAGTGCTACCAAAATGATAGAAGGAAGACCCAAAACATTCAGATTTCTTCATACCTTGTTGTACGTGGTTTCTAATGATGCAAGTCTCTAAGCACACAATCTTAGTCATTTAAGATACTTGCTGGTATTACTGTGGTTTGTTCGCTATGCAATTTACTAGCTTGAAAAAGAAGGGAGTGTTTATTGACTTAAACTATCTCCTTGGTGAACAGACTCCAGTTTCTCTGATACTTTTGCTATTTTGAGCATGTGGTTGGGATTTTTCTGCATATCAAATTTGGGGGGGAGGCAGCTAGAGGGGGTTAATTCTTTGGGGTTTTTTTAATTCTTTGAAGGATCAAGACAAATGAAAAATGAAATGGAACAAATGAATAGTTCGCTAGGATGTCTCAGAAGCCTCGATAGGGAGGAGGAGGAAATGGATAAAACTGTGTATATAAATGTTAGTTCCAGAAGTGTTTGCAGTGAAAGAAAAAATTGATTCCAGGGGGTTTATGGGATGTGGCCATGTACCAAGCACAGGGTTACTTAGTATGCTGCTGACTCTTTTTTTTCCCCAGTAATTCCACAGAACACCATGAAATCCTAGTTCTAAGTCAAATAGAAAAGTGCTCTCACAGCATGATTTAGCTGTGTAGTTGAGATGCTTCATGTGAAAAGCATAATTTCTGTGTGCAAAGAGCACAGTAGTGAGGCTCTGGTTAAGGTGCTGAGTTGCTCTTTGGAGGTTCTATTCATTATCTGTACAGGACCTTAGTATTGAGAGCTTGTATGATAATTTATGCACTACAGTTAGATAATTGCAGTCAAACAGCATGATTTTTTCCCCTCTCAGCACTTCCCAGGTGTATGAATATAGCAGGAGCCTTCACTGTATAACAGATGCCATTTATCCTGTGCTTTTAAGAATGTATGAAACTTATTTCTAGGTGTCAATTCCTGAAACAGATTGAAAGTGTAATTCTGTTGATACTGCAATCTTATATTTCTTCTCCTGAGAACTTGTGGGTAATCTCCAAGATACATGCTTTCCAGGATAAGTAGCAAAGCTGTGGATCAATCTGAGACAAAGGATTAGACAAAAAGTTGTAATGGATGCTGCTAATGCAGCACTTACAGACCAATGTGCAAACTTTTTGAATTAATAAACAAGTGCATCAGTGAGTATTCTAACAGAATGAAAATACTGCTGGATTTAAAGCTAAGCATAGATGATTCTGCAGGATTAGAACATCAATGTTGAGAGTTAAGAGCTTTAGAGGAAAAATTAAATCTTGTTATTTGTTACAGATATAGCTTGAACTCTAGATTCATTTTAGCTGAATTACAGTGGTAGCTATTCTTGTAGTTAAGAGTAGGAATGCTGCTATGTCTGTGTGTAATCTTGATGCTGAATGCCTGCGAAGACCCAGACTTCAGTTTTCACTCTTCCCCTGCATTGACAGTATGGATAATTCATATCTACAGGCTGTTACATTCTCTCTTGCTTGGGAAAGACAAAGTGAAATGCCATTTGAAGCTCCTGGTCTGTGTTTGTAGACGCACCAGAGAAGACAAAACTGTGCCCTGTCTAGTCTTCATGTTGCAATAAGACTGCTTCTTGTTTTGCAGGCCCATTTACTTGATTCAGTTCGATCACAGCTTCCAGGGAGCAGAGTGGAGGAGATAGGTTGTCAGCCAAGAGCTGTTGGAGGCACAGATGGCTTTGATTCCCTCACCTAAGCACATTTTCTTCCCTTCAAAGTATTTTACATAAGTGAAACTATCACTCTTGACTTTTATATATAGAGCTCCTTAAAATTATTCTTTTTTGGTTACTTAGTACCACTCTACTATTACTGTATTAAAAGTTTCTTGGAAGATTATTCATTTCAATAAAACTTGAAATAAGTCAACTGCAATGCACGATTCTGCCATATTTGAAGTTGTAAATTGCAAGGTTTTTAGGGTATGGAGAGTCTATTGGGATTTGAGGAGCCACAGAACATAATAGCAGCTTTGAAAGAAGAGTAGACTAAGAGGACAGTGCTATCAGTGAAAGTGCAGACTCTTCTGTTTCTCTTTAGATGAACATACTGACTTCACTTAAGGATTGCTGAGTTTTTTATGCCACTTGTTCAGCTTCCTTTCATTATTTTTGGATGTATCTCAAAAGAATGTGTTGTTTAATCTACTGACTTCGTACATAACTGTGCTAGGTCATCTTTGGATGTTAGATTTGCTCTGTACATCAGCATTCATAACATTTTTGCAAGGATTTCAGCTCTTTTCTTGTTTCTGAGAAGTTGTGATTAGATCAACAGTTCTATTTTATATACAGTCTTCAGAGTTCAAAAGGTTCTTACTTGCTGTCCCTGGTTGCATCCTGATTTTTCCTGTGTGATCTGTTATCTGAGCTAAGAGCACAGTAAGAGCCATGTAACCAATGCTCAGACAAGAAGAAATACTTGAATTAGGGGTAAAGTTTGTTTGTTGGTTTGCTTTTTAAATTGATTTTCACTTAACCTAGGAGAGTATTAAGATCTGAACCTTACCTTGCCACATGACACTTCTTATATTTATGCTCACTGAAAAAGAGAAATAATCTGTGTGACAAGGATATACAGACTTTGAGTTTTAAAACACTGTGAAGAAAACGAAACAAAAAAGTCCCTTACATCAACTCCTTGTGGCAAATTAAGTTTGTTTTTGTATCTAAAACTGTATGATAACACAGGCTAATTTTAAATTTGACTGCAACTTTTGGGGAAAGTATTGGTGGACTCAAGTTAGCAACATTTACTTCTATTGTAGTCAGCTTTGGCAAAGAGCAACTGGCCTGTTACTTCTGTTCAGGACATTGGTCTTGTTCTTTGAAAGCATAACAGAGTTCAAAGCCTAAAGTAGTCAGAGGTTATGTGCTCATTCCTTGGTCTCTCTCTGCAGCCAGTATTTTGTGACTGTAGGGATTCTTTGTTACATGAATATGAAATCCTTTTAATTCTTGGATACTTCCCTGGGCTATTTCCAGGGAAGTTGGTTGTTAGTACCTCTCACTTTTTGAGGCTAGACTTAGATTTTGGGGCTTCTTTTAAAAAATCTCCCTGCTTTCAGTTAACCCAGATGCTTTTGGTAATGTCGTTTGTTACAGCTGAACCAGTATCTTAACCCTCTTTGGTTCCTGGGCTTGGAATAGAAAGTAACAACACATGAAGTTAGGGATTATTAGGATAAATTATGGCCCTGTTAAATTACTTTAGAGACAATTTACATTGCACGTTATTTTTTAACAACTACATTTCTGTTTTCTCAATGCTAGTTCTTACTAAACTGTCTTTGAATTCTCCTTTAGGTCCAGAAGTTAGCTTTGTACTGGAAATAAAACGGACCCAGGAGCTGAGCTTGTTCACTGGGCTGCTGCTTGTTCCCACTGCTTAATTACTGCAATCTCCCTGGCATGGTTTTTATCTATACCACCTAGAACTCTCGGGGACCTTTCTCTCTCCTGGAATGTTTTTGGTGATATCACATGCTAGGAGCCATTTCCAACAGGCAGTGTAGGTAAGGCTCTGCTTATTTCCTTCCACCCTGATCGACCATAGGATGCTATTCCAGCAGGTTTTGTAGCTTCAAACACCTCATGCCATCCTGTCACACAGCAGAACAGGGAATACATACCCTTGTTTTCATACCATGAAAATATTTTCCACTTTGAACTTAAACATTTCCACAAAGAATATCTTCAGGGCATAGAGGTGCTGCGTAGGACCCAGAGGAGTCTAAAAAGATCTCAGAGTGAAAAGGTAAGGTCAGATGTTCAGGAAGAAGGTTCTCATTTGCAAGCACAGCTCATGCACTGTTTCACCATGACCCTGATACATATTTATTTATTTATTTATTTAGGAACATTGGTTTCCAGGAGAAGCAGGTGGACGTGTACAGTGAGTAAGGTCAGTGCCTTAGACCTTTTTCCCATATTGGTTGTTTATACTTTAGAATAAAGTAATGTACATGTCATGCCACCTAGCTAGGCTGTTCTTTGCTTCCTGTCAAACCAAGTGTGCTGCTGAGTAACTGAGTCATAGACGTGTATACAAGCTAAATCCTGTGGTCTTATTTCACTCATACACCCCCACAGTTGACTTAAGGAGGACCAGTGTGAAAACAATGAAGTCCAGCACATAAAGGTTTTAGAAGATGAGTGGAAGTTGCCTGTGCCTATGGCTCGAGAAACAACAGCAAACCGTAACTGGTGCAGTCCATTTTGTATTGTCTGACTCAGTGGTTCTGTAACACAAATAACAATCTGAAATGATTCTTTCTTCCTCTTTGTTCGGCTGTTGACCCTTACATTGAAACTCCACTCTGAGCATAGAGTAATGAATTTTCTCATGGCCTCTCCTGCAGTGTTAAAGAGCATTTCACAAAAATTCCAGTACAGGAAAATTCCTGCTCGATATAATCTTGCAGTATCATGAAACTTTGCCAGGAAGTTTCACAGGTACTGACAGCAGAGAGGTTAGACTCAGAAATCTGGGATTCGGCTCCATTCAGCGCCAAATGGAAGTGCATGTGCTTCACGCTTGCAGGAGGCATTCAGGTTGTTTGCCTTCCTTTGTTTGGGTTCCTGCAATCTGTTCCAGCCCCTTTGCCACTCCAGTGCTAACCACACTGTCTGTAAGCAGCACTTTGCTAGATGTGTTTCCAGCATCACAGATCCCCTTTGTAGACCCTTTTTTTGTCACTTGGATTAGTGCCAAAGTTAAATTTCGGCACCATTACCTTCCTAGCTACCTTTTCCATTACTCTTTTCTTAGTCAATCAGCTTCATGCCTTAGTGCAGCCTGTTGGTGTGCCCATTCTGTGCCTGCTCTTGCCAAAGGCCATTCCCCAGCAGCACCATCTTTCTCACCAACTTCATTTTGGTTTCCACAATCATGGAATCCATTTTGGCATCCACAATCCATTCATTTTGGCATCCACAATCATGCTGCAGTGCCTCCACGCATGTTAACTGTATGCTGAAGAATAGTTTTCTCTGAAAGCAGCAGAGGAGAAGCTGGGTGCATGTTGTTTGAGTATCTGGCTTGGCTGTTACATTTGGCCTGGAAGGAGTGTGCTCAGGTACAGTGGGAAGTGATGTGCATGCCATCTGGTCAGCTCAAAGTAGAGTGGGAGACTCGAGTATCCAAACTGGAGATAGTAACTTAAAAAATCTAAAGTACTAATGCATACAAATTATATTCTATCCTCAGGAACTGCGGTGCCCCTCATAGACAAACCATCTGGTCATTAAATTTCACATCTGTGACTCAAGATATGATGTAACTACTGTTAGTTTAAAAAAACAGATCAGTGGGATATAGGCAGAAAAAAAAAAAGTAGTTGAATTTTGTTGTGGCTAAAACTTGGAGGAAAAAACTTTACTGAGGGTGATGCCTAGCACAGACAATTTTGGCATGCCTCATCTAAAGTCACTGAATTTATGCCATGTAAATTAGCTTTTGCTTAGAAAACATGCAACTGTAGAAGGATTGGCATCATTGATGGCACTACTTAAATCCGTCTGTAGTGGATTTATGTGAGAACAGGAGGAGGCATTTGGTCCACAGGTTGAAAAGTTTTCTTTTGTAACTTGGTAAACAAGAGGCTGCAACATAGTAATTTGCTGTGTGAAAAGGTAGAGGATTTCTAGTGTTTAACTTAAAAAATTATGTTATAAATATATTTGTATTAACTGTTAATTTCTTATTTAAGTGTCTGAAGAAAACAAGAATCATGGAAGGTCATAAATAGTAAGTACCTTGATAATTTTTTTATTGTAAAGAGCTAATGGCATTTGGTTTGTTGATTTGTTCTATTGGTTTATCAGTCTCATCATTCAGGAATCTGTATTAATCCCAGGATTTTTTCCTAATCTTTCAGTGACTTGATATTAACTCATTTTTATTCCTTGCACCATGCCCTCAGAGTTTTTGGTGACCTCAGTTGAGGTACCTATCAAGGCTGGTTAACATCAAATGTATTAGAGTGTTTTCTTCACTTGACCACTGAAATGAGATATCAGTTATTTGCATAGCTGTAGCAGAAGTTAAAGCATACAACTAGGGCCTTTATAATACCTTATGAGCAGTTTTATGGGGTTTTAAAATTATTAAAGTAATGCTATTTTTATTAAACTCTCATATTCTATTTTCTCATAATGCAGGAGAATTTTGCTATTTATTAGAGGTTGTAAATTTTGTATTTTAAAGGTGCAGCTGTATCAGGTCAATAAAGTCTTCATCTAACTTGATAGACTGTCTGTTTGTCAGTGTGTGTAATGGTTTGTCTGTAAGAATTCCCAATGAAATGCGGTATGGTTTGTACATGTTGTCTATTTTCTGCTGTAGCACCAGAAGACCTTTATTTTAATTATAATTTAATTCATAAATTAAACTCTTAGAACTAATATTTGTATAGAATTAGATGAGAACCCTTTTCTGATTTGGTGGAGAAGCCAAGAAGTGCTATGTATAAGTGCTTTTTAAAATTTTGTCTCTGCTCACTTACAATTTAATTTCTTACCATCTCTTTGGTGATTAAGGCACTGTCACCTAACTCACTGATTAAAAGCAACTAAAATGAGTAATATACCCTTGTGAAAAAAATTTCCTTTTCAGGTTAAACTGTGTCACTAGTAACTATGTAGGGTAGGGGTGCCACCCTTTTGGGGAACACCTGTACCAGTGGCTTGTTTTTTCAGAAGGGCCGTATTATTTCACATATATATATATATAATATCACACCATCATAGAAGGATTGAATGACCTGGGTTGGAAGGGACCTTAAAGATCTGGTTCTAACCCCTCTGCCATGGGCAGAACACGTGTCTCAGTGCACGACTTGATGTGTATGTTGGGTCTGAAGACCTCTGAGCAGTCTGTGTGTTGTGAACAGATAGTGGTCAGTATCTCCCTAATGAACCACAGTTTGTCACTCCACAGGTGGAAGATACCTTTTTTCAAAATAAACCCAACCTATTTAAGTTTCATGGAGCATTCAATATAGCAATTTTTAGCAACCATTTACTTCTAAAAAGCTGAAAAACTGCTGCAGTTTTTTATATATGCACATAGGGAAAAATGCATACACTTTTGCAGAAATTAATAATGCGATAGCACTTCCTGAAAGACATCAAGATTTTATTGTAAGGCTATATTTTCTATTAAACCATCTTGGTATGGTTTAAATATTGTGGAATATGGAATTTGTAGATTGCGCTTTTTATTAGGTCAGCTGCAGGAATGCAGAATCATTTGTCAGTAGAAACTAATCCTTTAAAAAAAAGGTTACCTGTTACACATGCACAGTTGTCATGTAATCATTGTATAAAGAAAGATGTGATATATCATTTTATCACATAACATGCTCAAAAGAGATGGGTGTTCTTCTAATTCTTTTTTATTCTATTACAGAAAAGGAGGGCAAGAAGTAGTCTAATCCCATTCGTAAAATGAACTTTGTGAAATCCCAGCAGTGCTGAAATGGTGTGAAAATTGCTACCTGTTTAAGCAAATCTGTTAGTTCACTTGAAACTCCCCTATTAATTATAAAATAAAAGGCTAATTCCATGGGCTATAAATCATTCCATAATGCATTGGGAAGAATTCTCTGCAGCTCTTTATTTGACAGTACTACATGCTTAAGACATTGAAATTGAAATCAGTGTATTATTTTCCACAGTAGGATGGGAAATATAGTACTAATTTAATTGCTTTGTTATTAATGCATAATGAGGAACTGCATGTTAGAATATATGTGTCTGCCTGCAAATGCAATATTCATAATGGAAATGTATGAATCAAGCATGTTAGACTTACTTTTAAAGCATCCAATTGAAGTTTTTAATTTTGTTTCCTAATATTCTAGCAACTATCCAAGAGAATTTTATGATCAATATGCTCAAAGCCAAGAAAAATCTGTGGTCAATAAAATGCAGCAAAAATACTGGAAAACAAAACAAACCCTTATAAAAGTTACAGGAAAAAAGGAAGATGAACATGTTGTGGCTTCAGATGCAGATCTGGATGCAAAACTAGAGGTTTGTAATGTTTACATAATACGTGTTCTCTATTAAGTGTTAACATGTTTTCTTTTCCACCAAGCCATTTATATGTATGCACATGGTATTTAATAACATACATACATTTTTATAATTTTCATGTAATATCTTTTCCAAATTCTTCCTTTAGTATCTTTGGAAATTAAAAGAATACAGTGGCATTTTATAATGCAAAACCCCATGTCCCTCTAACTGTATTTGGAACCTAACATCTCTCAGATTTGTTTTCATGTTTTAGGGACAGATTTTTTTTTTCCTTTTGTTAGCAGGGGGGATCAGTAGATCGTCCTTATCCTATGTCAGTTTAAGATGGTTTGCTTTTTTTTTTTTTTTT
>WBMZ01005571.1:13326-131598 GCA_013400975.1 Atrichornis clamosus
TTTTTTTTTTTTTTTTTTAATAGTATTCTACAGTGTGTTCAAATGATATTCTTTATACGGGTTTAAAATACCATGTATACCAGAAAAACACGCAATATGCTGAGAAGGAGCAAGGTGCATAGTGCACTCTGCTGTGGAGGTTTCAAGCAGATTAGTGGGTTCTGCCATGGCCAAAGAAGCTTCTGAAAGTCTGTAAAATATAAGCAAGAGAAGGAATCCTGCTCTGTGACAGATACAGTCCTGCTGTCAGTATCCTCAACCCCACTGAGAAAAAAAAAATAGATTAAGGTTCTACAAATCGAAGAATGTCTTTGAGACAAGGCAAAAAGTTGAGGATGTACTACTGAAGTGTAATAATCCAGTTAGTATGTAAGTTTTGTTTGTATTGTTTTGTTATGTGAGGGTAGATGTTCTGCCTTATTGGTTTTCTTGCAGTTTCTTTAGAAAAGTATTGACTTAGTATTTTCAGTTTATTTTAGCTGGAATACAGGAGGCTGTTTTCCAACAAACACATCTTTGTGGTTCTAGCAGGAATAGCGGTAACTTATCACGTGGTGATTCTAGCTGTGGGGTCTTCACGATGGGTTATATATCAAGAGTATTGATGGAAAACAAGTTGGAAGGATGGAGCAATATTTGTAGATACATACCTGAGTTTCCACTATGTCTGCTGTGTTGCATCAGGAAGAATGCTGTGTTAACTCAGGTGGGATTAGAAATAGGGAAGCTTATGTTCACCAGATGAGAAACCATAAGCATGTTTTTGTTTGGACAGCTTCTCACCTGCAAGTCACACTCCCAGTTTAAAAGACAAGACCTGTGTAAATTTACAGTCAAGCAGCAGTGAAAGAAGGCAATTACGTGCCAGTGGTCCATTTTATTTCTGGATGTGTAATGCCTGATGCAGTAGAGTTTAGGTTTAAGTTGCAGGCTGGAGGTTTTAGATGGACAGACAGAGCAGTAATTTTTCTGTTTCCTAGAAACAATATCCAAATGTAGTCATGACTGACTTTTTTTTTTTCCTCTACTTCCTTTGGAAACTGTTTATTTAGAAATTTTGTTATGCCGTGAAAACTTTGTTTAAATCAGCAACTTTCTATGTTGGCATGCCTATGCGAGTCTGTTCCACTAGGCCTCACAGTATAAAAAATTCGGTATGCATATTGCCACACATGAGAATGATTGATTGATAGATATTTTGATAATTCTTTGCTCTAGTGTGAGGTTTTTAGAAACAGATTTGTACATCTTCATATCAATCTAAAGATATGACCTAAAAAAAAAATCAACACAAGTAGTTTGTTTAACTATCAACTGTTTAGAATAGATTTGTTTCCAAAGTTATTTTGTTCTTTTCCTCTTGTAAAGTTATGATTGGTCTGTCTGTAGTTTCAGTGAATAACTTAATAGAAAGAAGAGCACAATTAATAAGGAAAATACTTTGAAGCTGGAAAGATTGCTCGTTGTTCAAGAAGAAAATAATGATCCCTATAAATTTCTACAAAAAATTAAGTTTTTTCTTGTGTTTCTTGCATACACTTAACAAATCTTTTGTGCATTTTGTTTCAATATCAGCTGTTCCATTCTATTCAGAGAACATGTATGGAGTTGCTGAAAGCAATTGAACTGTATCAAAAAAGGATTTGTTGTAAGTATGATCAAACACAGTAGTTAAAATGATAAGAAGGTCTGCATTATGGAATCATTGAACAAGTGAAAAGGTAAAAATTAAAATGGGGAACTACTAGTTTCATCCTATTCAAAAGTAAAGATAATGTTCCTTGCAGCCTGCTAAATACAGACTTGCTTATTTGTTTGAAGATTTCCTAGTTCTTAAGTTTTATATGTTGATATAATGCAATTATAGCAATAATTACTGGAGAAAGCTTGCTTTAAGTTTTTTTTTTCCTATTACTTGCTTGGCTTGTTTAAATTCAGAAGTAACTTGTCTAGAAATCCTAACTCCTTTTGAAACTGTTTTAGTATTTTGATTTTTCTTTTAATCAGGATTGATGATGAAGAATATTTGGCTTATTACTAATTTTATAATTAAGTAATCCATGGTATTATGATGAATTTGATAATGCTGATTTCATTGTAACAAGTGTACAGTTATTAGTGACAGTCATTAGTGAGAGATGGGAGCCTAATTTGGGAAGTTTCAAACAGCAGCTTGTCTTAAATGTCCTCTAAAGGTTCTCTGCAGCTGTGATTTCTGGTATGGAGAAGAGACCACAGTTTTGAAATCATCTTCCAATTTACTGTCTCTTGTTGAATGTTATTCATGTTTTCTTGAGCCTTTCATTTTTCTTTTCCCTATCCAAAGAAAGTCAGAGGTTGGGAGATAAAACTGAAGTACAGAATAGTAGTGTATTGAGTTCAAGAAGTGTTCCATAGTAGTAGGTGAAATCTCTGATGCAAAGATGTGCGTGCACATCTACCAAATGCATAGCACATTCTACCAAAGTGCACTAGGAGTCTGCACTGGAGTCAATGGTCAACATTTGTAAAACTGGCAAGAGGACTTCTGGACATCTTCTTTCGTTGTATTAGGCTGTTCTCGCTGTTGATAGTGGGTTGAAATTGGTGCTATAGGAGATAGCCACTTTAGAAGACAGAGATGAGGGCATTTTGAAATATTTTTGTAAGGTTCATGGAGATCTGTGATCCCAGTTTAGAAGTAGTCAACAATTCAGTGTAAAACCACTTTTCTTCATCTTCCTGCTTAAAAAACAGTTGGTTACTTTGAGGTAGGTATATTCCAGATAGTTGAAATGTAGTATTTGAATTGTATAGAATGTTAAAGTTGTCAAGTAATCTTCTGAAGTAATTTAAAAATAAGTGTTCTTTAAAATGAGGTACTAGGTTTCTCATATGAAATTTTATGTAGTCAAGCATGAAAAATGATGAGAAAGAGAAAAGCAAGTGAATAACCTTTGGTTAGTACAACTTGGAATTAGCTTCAGTGAAAGCATGCTACCAAAGATCAGCTGAGGCAGTACAAGTGGTAAAAAAGAATTAAAAACCAACCTACCAAACCAGACAGAACGCAAAAGAACCTAACACTAAAAGATATTACAATCAAGATATCTCTTTTTGTAATACAGCCAACCTAATTTTTTTTTCTCAAGAAAGAAATAGCATGTTTTTCCTGTTGTCTTTTGGTGCTGATGTAATTTTGTGATTCTTGTTAAGTATATCAGCAAATGTCTCAAATATATCAGTTCATCTGTTTACTAAGTGCAGGAATTCTATGACGTTATTTAATTTTGCTTTGCTGCTTGGACTTTGACTGATTTAGACTATTGGATGTTAGACCAGTTTTAAAGCTGTTAAGAGCCAATTAAATAACATATTTGACAACTCATTTATTTTTTGTTAGTTCTGTCTCAGGAAGAAAATGAATTGGGGAAATTTCTTCGATCACAGGGTTCTCAGGATAAAACAAGAGCAGGAAAAATGATGCAAGCTACAGGAAAGGCCCTCTGCTTTTCTTCTCAGCAAAGGTATATGGGTCGACACTGCTGTCTGATTTACAAAGTACTTGGGATAATGGTAGTTGATTCACCATTGACATAGTTCATTAGGCCATTTGAAATGTTTGAGGAACCAATTGATAGGAAAGTTATTGACAAAATCTGCTGTAGTATTGGCAGTATTACTGGCTTTTTGTATTTTGCCTGATGCTGCTTTTGGTCTTACAGACCTGCTATGTCTGTATGTCCAGATCCTCTGCCCGTGCCTATATGTCTGTGTGTCCTGATCCCCTGTTCAGCTCAGCAGTTCTAAAGCTGTACTGGAGCCTCTCTAGCAGTAGGGTTGTAAAGGAGCTGATGTCAGGTCCTTCTCCTGCTTGGTGGCACTTGTCACACTGCAGAGAAATGCTGCAGCAAGCTCACTGTGGAGATGTCTGGGTCCTGGGAGGGAGGGAAATGAGTAAGGGAATACTCTTTTCTGGGCCATCGAGTCTCATACCTCAACTAGACAGAGGAGAAAGGTGGAGTCTGAATGCCATCTTCAACTTTAACTTTACACTCTAAAGTCCCCCTGAGAGAAGATCCTAGATCCCTACAGACCTCATGTAGGTTGTGTAGAAGCAATTCAGTAAAAAGTAAGGAATCCAGAGGGATACACATGCACACAAACACCTGCTGTTACCCAGAGCCCGTAATGTCTCACTGACCCAGTGTTTGCTCCAAGAGTTTAAAAGTAACAGTACCTGATGGCATTATAAGTATTATGATGCTTTTTTTAACAGCATTAGGACTATGGAAGTATGAAATTCACCATCCCTCACAAGGGAAAATTCTATTCCATTATGTTTTACAGGACTTTGTGAGGGGCTTTAGCTTAACAGTGCAGCTGTTTGGCTCAAAATAAAATATCACATACAGAGCACTGAGAATTTCATATATTTATCTTGGGCTAGAGTTTGGTCATTAGCACGTCCAGGAACAGCCAAGAGTGGGATCTTTAAAACACCTTTGAGCAAAAGCACTGATGATTTGCTTCTTTATAAAGTTTAACTGTTTATAGGAATCTCAGTGCATATGTATGTAAACTGAATTTTCCTATGGATGTCTGGGTAACAATTTTTAGAATGAGAAATGTGGTGGAAAAAAACCAAGTCACAATAAATTCACATATTATTATAGCTCTTGCTCAATGCATTCTTAAGGCATCTTTTAAAATAAGTTTGCATAAAAATAAAACCATTTGTCTTTCTTCTCTTGAGCTATCTTCAGATTCTTGTTGTAGTTAGGACTGCTTTTATTTATGTTGCATGCTCAGAGCTAGCTCAATAGCTGAAGATGAAGAAGACGTTTCTTGGATTACTGGAGCTGAAATTAGAAATTCTCTTATGCCAAGGGACTTCCTAGCACATTAAACTAACTCTGTGCTAGTGTGGAACTGATTGAACCCATTCCAGTGAGATGGCTGCTGGAAACCAAGAGGAAAGCAGAAGCAGCAGGAGGAAGCAAAGCAAAAGTAGTAATCCTCTCTAGTTTTGAGATCCCATTAGGAGCTGAACTGATGGCATAGGGAGGACGACAGTGTCCCCTACTGCCTTTCCAAAGCGTGGTTTCCAGAAGAAACATTTAGGAAAATGTCTAAATCCTTCTAAAAGGTACATGTCCTTCAAAGGAATTGTTCTGATTCCTAAAAAAAAAAACAACATCAAGGAGAAAACTCAGATAATTATCTACTAGGCAGATGAGTTTTTTGTTTACATTTACATTTGAAGATTAAAAGGCTAATGGAAGTGCTTTTTGTGGAGTATAGCATAACAATCCTTATACATCTGTGGTATGTATCTAGTAATAAATTACCTCAGGTATATTTTTATAATTTTAAAATGAAACTTGTGAAGAGGAATGGTAATATACAAGTGTCTTGTCAAACTAAAATGCATAGACACAGTAGAAGGGGTTTCTTTTCCCCTCACGTGTAATTGAAAAGTCACTATTTGAACAGGAATGTTGCAAACACAATATTCATGTAAAATTACTCTGTTTCATGTGTACCTCTAACCATGTTGTAGAATCATCTGTGTATGTTTTTTTTTTGAATGCTAGAAAACTGTCAGTAGTAGTATTAATCCTTTGTCGAACACCTCTTTAACACGTTCCTTTCTTTCCTCTTTTTCCCTCATGCCTTCCCCCCAGATTAGCACTCCGTGCTCCTCTGAGTAGATTGTATCAAGAAGTGGAGACTTTCAGGTACAGGGCCATCTCAGACACATGGCTGACAGTAAACCGAATGGAACAGTATCGGACTGAATACAGAGGAGCTCTACTCTGGATGAAAGATGTGTCTCAGGAGTTGGATCCAGATCTTTATAAGCAGATGGAAAAGTTCAGGAAGGTATGAAGTTTGCCGTAGGTTCCTTGAAGGGGTTGCCTAGTGAATGACAATGAAGCATGGTGTTGATTCTTCTGAGGAGAGCATAATTGAGAAGCATTAAGGATGCCATTTATCCTAAGTAATCTTTTCTGTGTGGGCTGAAAGGAAAGGCATTTTTCAGTAGTATATTCAACTTCATCATACATCTTTATAATTTAAATAATACGTATTTTTGAAAAAGGTTATCTAATTTTAAATACTTAGCTGTGATGCCTGAATGACTAATGGTAGAAGATATGTCTGCTGTCAGAGGGGGAAGTGAAAATTGATTTTTGCAACTAAAAAAAGAATTAACAGAAATGCTGTACTATCTGCTGCTAAATTTTGAGGTCAGTTAAAGACCAAGATTTTCAAAATTGGCTGTTGTTGGATTTTGGGGAGGAGTTGCAAATCTGGAATTCTATTTTTAAATTACTTATGCATTTCAGCGTGATTCTTGGGTAACTGCTAAACACTAAAACTCCATAAATCATCTTCATTCATTGTCACTCAAGTTTGTAAACTCCTCCCCTCCCAAAAGACTTCCAAAATTACGTGTCCTAGGTGGTAGTCTGCAGTTTTGCTGCCAGGAGTATAGAATTTATTTGGGCTGATCCTGTCACAGTCAGCTCAGGAATGCTCATGAGAACTTCATGTTTGCTAGTGAGGCCCTAGAGCTGAGTTTGTTGAAAGTCTGTGATGTTCACAGTTGGCTGTTTATACATGCTGGCTATCAGAAGGACTTGGGATCATGGGTATAACCTAGTGGGTCATGCTTTTGAGTAAAGACAGTAAAAAAAAATACAGAAATTTTGTCATAATTGAAAGCAGAGGTTTAGTAAAAAGAAATCGTATTAAAGTGTACATGCATATGGGCAAGCGTGTATGGCTTAGAGATGGGCAATGTATAAAAAAGACAACCCTGTTAATCCAACCCTGGCCTAAGCAGTCTGTAACTGCCAGAGTTCAAAGATGAAAGATGCATAATTCAGGATTTTAAAAGCTTGAATAAAGAAAAGGACTTGCATGCATCTAGACTATGCCATTTTTTATAAACTGAAGTGGTGACAATAGCAATTAAGGAAGGGATGGAACAAATCATACCCCAGTTAGTCATCTAAGCTTTATTTAATGCTTTAGTACAGGGTATTCCTGTAAGTCATGTGGCACCAGACATGTATTTTATTATGCCTTATGGGAAATGTTTGTAATGGCAAGTTTTTGCAGGTAAAATAATTGGTATGTCTTGGCCTCAGCTGATCGCTTATGTATAATTCTTGATTTATTAGGAAAACACTTAAAAATGAAATTTTAGAATGAACAAAGCAAAACTGGTAATGGTCACAGAAAACTGGTTTATAGCTTTCTTGCAAAACAAATAATGTGGAAAGCATAAATTATATATATGGCAAAGTAATTAGAATAATGTACGTTTTGTGCAGTGAGTTGCTGTAGTTAAAAACTTAGATGTGAAATTTCAGTCATCTTGGGTTGCAGTGCTTCAAGGTCAACAAAAAAAAGTTGTTTTTTTTTTTAAGTTCTCACAAAACTTAGTAGTAAAAATGTGGAAATACTGAGTATTTCAAAATATTTTTAGGTCTGAAATAAGTTACATTCTGACATTAAAAAATTAAGGTGGATTCTAAAAATCAATAGTGTTACCTCAAATAGTTGAAAAGAACTTGTAAGTCCTTTCAACATTTCTCCAACTGGCTGTCAGCTGAAAACCTTTCAGGTCACATTGTAATGCAGAGATTAAGAAACTCTACATTTTGTAGCTAAAAAAGTCAAGTAATGCCCCTGGTACCCACATATCCTATCTGTGCAGCAGGCATATCAAACTAATCTTTGAAGATTTAATACTTGCAGAAAGTAAACTTTTTTAATCTGGGAAAAAAATTACTGAAATAAAATCCTCAAGCATAGTGTTCTTGTTCCTAAGTAGCTGTTGCTGAGCAAGATCTAAGTTTGATTTTAGTGCTTTACAAAAATTAATGGTGGATACTGTAGTCCTAAATAATTAGAGGAGTTTTTATTGGGATTTTTAAATTTTTGCTTGCAGATCTTAATTGTGCCATAGTGTGGCAGTGTAATGCTGACGTTTTAGGGCTTATTTTGAATCTTTAACAACAATTTAAGAAGTCATGCTAATTTTGTGTTGAAAAAGATGTTATACCTATTTGTGTAAGGTTTTTGGTTCTAAAATATACTATTGCCAGGGAGAAGTGTTTTGATCTGGAGCTGCATATTGAGAGGTACAGCACCAAGTAGTTATTGAAGCTGATCCTGTCAGAGCACTTGAAAGAAAGTTTTCTTCAGACTTCTAATTGTAAAAATCCAAAGTATTACTTTAGTAATTAGGTTTTTTTATTTCAAATAAACAGTGCTAGTTTAAAGATCTTTAATGCACCTAACGCATCAGCAGTATATATATAATTTAGTTAAAGGACTGTTTTTCAAGTATGTAGCCTTTTATAATGTAATCCTAAATGTATCATTATGTATACAGATATGGTACTTGTTTTTGGACCAAAGCTAAATCAATCCAGATGGGTTTTTCATACCTTCCCTCAGAATAGCTCAGGCTAAAAGATCAATAGTTGAGTCAGTATTTTCAGAGCTGATAAAATCTGAGTTAAAACATTGGCATTTTTGTAGCTCTCTTTCAAAACAATGAGGTACTTGAAAGAATTTTCTAATGCTGTTCTTAAGGCATCAGTCTAAGTATGCAAGACCCAGCAGTACTACCACTTTCAAAGTGCCTCAGAACACTGCAGAGCAGTCTTTTTGCATTATTGTTTGAAGATGTCTATGTAACTGTAGCTACTTAAGTCAAACTAAGGAAATAGGTATTTACTTTTCCCTGCAGAGTTCTGTAAATGCTGTGTAACTTCATTCTTTTTTATATTAGCAGTTTTTATGAACAGTCCAGTGCTGTTCTGGGTATAGAACTTGTCCATCTCAAGTTCAGAGTTTGAAGTGTTCTTGAGAGAATCTAAACAGTGCTGTGGTAATGCTGTGATATTTAGAAGAATTTGCATGAGCTAATATGCTTTTACCAAATTCTCCACACAGATCAGATTTTTAAGGTTCTTAAATCTGATCTGTTTTATCAGTCTGGAGACTGTACACTATAACATGAGCCATGCTGTGATGTAAAAATATAGACCAAATCTCCCAAGTGCTGATGTCCCTCTTCGAGTTCTGAAAAAGTTAAACTTTTCCGTGTGTTTTCTGAGAAGGAACATGACCGTGTATAGTGATAGGCTGTGATACCAGGAACAGCCTTCCATGTGCAGCCTACAGGAACACGTGGGGGACTGCTGTTCAATTTTACTTAGCTGTGCTATCTGAGATGTTTATACAATTCAATATATACTTTCTTATCAAACCTATACATTTCAGTGCCACCCATAACAACTAAAAAGTGAGACCTGAAAAAAATTGTCATGCTGACCTTTAGACTAACTGTAAGAAACTTACATCTGTGGCACAATAGGTTATTTATCATGCTATGTTGATATCGCAAGTGTTTTTCACTTCCATTGTTCTCCTACTCCTCTGTTTCCCCTGCATTCTGAGGCTTGAACCAAAGCTGGGGTATCTTTGTAAACACCCACTGTCCATGCTGGGCTCCCTGTGGCAGGCTGCACTGCACCTTGGTGCATCATTGCCCAGCTGTTACTTTGCATGCAGCTGCTGAGAAACTTGCAAGCTTGCAACTGAGCTGTTTGGATACAGTTTATCTCCAGTTCTTCCTGGTTGTAGCCCTCTATATACTTGAAACAAAATTAATGCCTTTAAATGGCATCTTAAAGATAAATCTGGGAAGAGGAAAGGAAAGGCAGTGAGAAAAAGGAAAGTTCAACGAGAACTCTGAATGACATTGCAATAACTTACACTGTTGTTGTTATAAGTGTACTGATATAGGGTGTGGTTGATCTGTGCAAGTTCCCCTTGAATGTCTTTTAAGAAATAAAAGTTAAAGCTTGTGTGGACAGCTGGGAAATAACGAAGAGAGAAATGAATCTATTGATTAGAAGGTCAGAAGGGAAACACTGAACGCTGTGCATTCATTGTAAAGATTGCAGCAGGTATGGATAAGATACATCTGCTGCAGCCTCTCAGGAATGCTCGGGACCTACACCTCTGTTCCCCTGCTCTCCCTTTGCCTGTTAGCACTGCCTGACATGAGTGCATTTTGGCTTGTGTGATGATGGAGCTGTACCACATTACAGCATCATCTGCCACTCCCCTATCCAGCGACGTCAGCAGCAAACAGCCGTGCAAACCTGAAGGCACTATGGAAATGTTCTGGACTATTATTTTAATTTTTTTCTTTTTAAATTTTCTGTTACTTTTGAAAACTCCTTGGAGAGTTGAGAAAATGCAAAAAGCCTAGGAAAAGAGAAAAAAACAAATGCAGTGCTGATCTTTGAAATAAGAACAGACTTGGCAGTTGCCATCCTTGGAAACTAATTTCAGTTTCTGGTTAAAAAAAGTGAAAAGGAAATCTGTTGGCATTTAGAAGGTGGCAAACAGAAGAGCAAGTAAAAACACAGGTTTATAAATAACATTACAGGTTGGGTTTTTTTATATTTTGCATTTTTAATCAAATTATTATTTTAATGGAAAACAAATTGCAAATCTGGATTGTTGCAGTTCCTTATGAATGACTACTGGAAAAGTGAATTTAACTTTGCTAGAAAAATAAGAGCTCTCAGGAGCTGAGAGTTGGGAATATTGGCCAAGGAACACTAAACAAAGTTTCAAAGGATCATAGAATTTAAAGATGGAAAATAAAGATCAACTAAATTTTCTTCCTGCCAGTACAAAATTGTGCATCTGTAATATATTTTCCAAGTGTTTTTCTACATCTAAGAAACAGAATTCAGTTGAGGGCGATGCTTTTAGTTTTGTGGTGGTGTTTGTTGGTGATGTTCTAGTTCAATTATTAAAAGCCAACCAAAAGAAAATGTGCTAATGCTATTTTACATCTGCAGATGATATTGAGCTGGAAAGTCTTTTGATTTTCCAAGCAGCAAAGTACATCAGCATCTTAAAGAAAAATGTCTTTGGCCATGGTAGTCACAATGGTGTAAATAATAGACTCTCAGTTGTCATAGTTACAAATAGCAGTGTAATTGAGGGATGTTTAGAGACAGCTGGGATAGTCACTATTGACCAACCTTGGGTTTTAAAAATTAACAAAAATAATTTCAAAAAAAAAGTTGTAGACAGTAATCATCACTATTTCATTTTAGTTAATACTTCCACATTAAATTTCAATTTCATCTGAAAAAATTAAAGCACATTTATCTTGAGATGACAGTAATGTAGGCCCCTGCATGTGAGAAAGCACATGATGGTGTTTGTGCTCTGGAGGTGTCAGAAAGGTCTGACTTGCTTTAGTTGACCACACATTGGATATGAGATGTATGGCAAGGTAATGTGAAAAAGAATGATGGCTTTCATAATATCTATTAGGAATGTGAGATAGTAAAATCTATCACTTTGTTAGATTATGAGTTTTAATGCTCTCGGTTCAAAATATTCCTTTAAGAAAAAGCCCCCACCCATTCTCTTTGCTGAATTGGATTGCTGCTGCTGCTGCTTGCTAGATGAATAGGTGAGCTTCCAGGAGATCCAGTAATACTCTCTGCAAGGCAGCTGCATCCTCTAAAATCAGTAAGATGGTGCCAAACTGTGCTCTGAGATCCACATCTTAGTGTAGCAATGTGATGGCAGAGATAGAGATAACAGCCTGCTCTTTCGATATGATGATAGGCAACACCTGCACATATCCCTTCCTGTGACATGCCTGTGCCATCGAGAGTAGGTTTGGGTTTGTTCTGGTAGGGAACAGCAGTTAGAACATGGGTTTTGAAGTCAGTTTCTTTTCATATGAAAGTGTATGGCATTGGAAATGCTAAATTTAATGATTTACCTAGAAATTGTAATAGTGAAAAACAAAACACACCAGAAAGTGCTCTTCCATCAAAATTGTAGTTGTTGCTTTGTCATTATTGCCTCTCCTTGGAAAAGCAGCTGGAGTTCCAATGCTTAGTATGTTTTCTTTGAGCAGTTTCTGCTGTAATGTTTTTTCCAGGTTCTCCAATATCACGTTTAGTAACATTAAGTGGAGAAACCAAAACATTGCAAGATATTTCACATACAAAATGCTCAAGCATTTTAAGGCAGTTAGGAAAGATGTACATTTTTTGAAAACGTGACCTTTAGCAGATACATTCTTCACAGTAAAAGCATTCTATAGTCTTTATAACTTTAAACTACCATTTCAAGTACCATTTGTAAGACTCAGAATAGACAGTAATATAAAATCAATTATTTTCTGAAGCCATTTCATGTATATTAAATATCACTGATGATTGTTACTGGGTTAAAAGCAAAGTAACAATGTGTGATGGAGATGTCCTTTTAAAAGCATAATAAGAGTGTGCCCCTTAAAAATAGAAACAGGCTTCTTGGAATAGATTACATCATCTTTAGAGGTATTGCTTGTAGAATATAGTTACTTCCAGAGATCAATGCTTGCCCTTGAGAAATGGTTCATCATCTGTTCATTTATTTTTAAGAAAGAAGAGTTTGAGGTAAGACTCAGCAAAATGGCTGTAAAGTAAAATAAAAATAAGTGCCAGACTATGGATATAATGCAGTTTTTTAACAACCTTGTTTCATGTAACCTAGCTGAAATCAAAAAAGGTAGAGTTGGTTTAATTGTACATTTTCAAACTGGTATTTATTTCGAGAGATGGTAGGCAGACACATCAGACACATCCTAAAAATTTCTGTTCACTTAAGTAGCACAACTCAAAATGTTTCAACGGAGCACAGTAAATACACTAAAAAAAATCAGTGGTTTAAAGCAGTAGTCTAACTTTCATGTAATAATAGGTTTTAGTCCTAATATTAAAAAGACATTCTCAAATATGATGTGATAGAAATTAAGATACAAGGATGTTCTCATGTCTAATAATTATAGAAATATGTAAATATTGAATTTAATATTGGATTTTGAAAAATATATTAATAACTTAAAACTATTTTCTCTTATTCTGAAAACGGGAAAGAAAAGAGGATTGCCTAGACAATTTCTATTGCTCACGTGAAAACTCTAACCCTGCAAGCTGGTCTGTGTGGGCAAAGCCCCTTACCCATGTGGATCATTTTGTCAATTCAGAACCTAAATGAAGTGTAAAAATACGAACAGAGTAGGTTGTGAAAAGAGAAATGAGATTTGGAAAATTCCCTCAGCCTTAATAATCTGAAAAGGCTAGGAGGATAGTTAAAGAAATATTTTTTAAAAATAAATGAAATACAGATGTGACTGAACTGAGAGAATTCCGTAAGAGAGAAGAATAAACAGGAAGGGGAATACAGCTGTTGGGGAAAACAATGTTTATACAAGAGAACCAAGTTTTTCTATGGTCGCCACTGCCCAGGAATTCTTCTTATACTTTCCTAAAATGCTTGGGCACATGCATAATGTAGTCCATCTGCTTTTACTTCATAAGGCCTTTGCTCTTCAGCTGTATGTTGCATAGGCTCTGAATGATTAAAAAGATGCTATGTTTGATTTTTCTCGTTCACATAATGAAATCAAATTAGATAGGATTAAAAAAACCCCAACAAACAAAAGATACTCTTCTAACCAAAAAAATGGCTAATATACCACCATCTGATTCAGGGTTATGCCTGAACCCTACTTGGATTTCAAATATTGTTTCATCTATAATAGCACAATGTGCAGCCTGAAGAGCACCACAAAAAGATTTGGGTCTTTTTTATAAATTGGTACTATTTCAGAGTTTGTATCTTGACAAAATATAATTAAATGGTTTTGAGGGAAACAAGGCATGCTTATTGATGTATTGAAAGCCAACTAGGAATAGCAATAACAATGCATGGGATTATGTACAACAGACTTCGTGTCACAAATGAATCATGATTATTAGTGGGTGCCATTTTATATTCCATGCTGAAAGGTTAAATAGAAAATGAAACACAAAACCTCAACTTGCAGGATTTCTACTCCTGCATTTGCACTGTAAACAAAGTGGCTTTGCACTCAGGAAAGTGAGAGCATCTGGGGACTGAATATTAAAGAAACTTGGTATTCATGTTGATTTTGTTAAGGTGTCCTTCTTAGAGTGTTGGTGTCACCTCCAGTTAGAATTTGCAGCATGTGTCAGTGCCATTCCGTGGCAGTTTGTACATCTGTTCATCCCACTGCCCTTTGCACTGGCCAAGAGGATCATGCAGGCCAGCTTACTGTTTTACAGTACTTTCAGTGGGAATATTGTTCCTGCACCTGAATTTGAGCTTTTCCCATCCCTTTACCTAATTCCAGCTTATTCACTCCTCCCATCTGCCTACTCAGAAGGGACCCAGATTCAGATAGCAGTCTTGCTCAGGTCTTGAAGAATTTAATTTGAATGCGAAGAAATTAAAAATATGAATGACATTTTTTCACTATGAGGACACTGCACCTAAAGGAGTCAAGAAGACTTCCAAATTATCTGCATTATCTGAGATAAACTGAACTGTGTAATTACTGGATGAATACAATCATGGGCATAGTAGACATATTAATTTTATGCTATATTACAATTTTCTTTACATCACCTCTCTGGTCTTTCAGTGTTCAAAAGTAGTAATTACCTGTCTCTGTTTCCTGCAGGGGCTGAGTGTTTAATTCCCCTCCACTTGCCAGCATTCCCCCCTTGTACCATGTGTGGCAACCATCCTTTACTCTCAGGTTATCTAATATGATTAACACAATTGAGTTATGATAAACTCAGCAATTCTTAGCACTTTTCCCACTAAGCCCAGGTAACGCCTGCTTTAGAGCTGTATGTGATCTTTCAGACCTGAAAAGATGGTTTTGCTTTTGCCATTTATCTTAGTCGGCCCACTCCTTGCTACAAATCTTTGCAACAGTTTTTGGCAACTCATAGACTTTGATCACATTAAGAAAATGTGACTCTTCGTTTTCAGACTACATAAAGTTATTTGCATTTACGCAGAGAACTGTTGGATTTTATCAACTCCCTCATAGCTGTTTCAGGAGATGGAGAGTTCAGGAGTTCTAAGCTATCAGGACCAAATTCTTCCATGAAGAGGATGTGTCCATGCATAAAAATATGCCCCTTTGCAGTTTGGAAGGGTATGACCAAGCACACTGTGGTGGTAGTGACTCATGTGTGCAGACTGACAGATGCATTCTTCCTACTGGAACTACATTTGGGCCTTGTAATGTAGAAGGCTATTCCCAAATTCTGAAGTAATGCTAGTAAGATGAATGTCATTCTGTATTCAATTTAAGAGTCTGCTGGTCACATGAATATTTTCTTTGTCTGTCCTTGTTTCAAGGTCCCTGTTAGTGCCAACAAGTGTTTTTTGGACTTTTTTCCTTTCAGGCTAGTAAAGCACACATTCTGGGTTGGACTAATACTGAAACTTGTTACCAACAGAAAGTTGAGGAGCGTATATAAAAGGCTTCTTAAAGTAGAAGAGAGCAGATGTTCTAGCGAGGCTAGAAGCTATGTATTTATTGTCTTCCTTTCATTTAAATTGTCATTTCATGTTTGTTCCCTTTTAAAAATAATTTACATATTGATCCAAGCTATAAAAATGAATACAATGGCGGTGAGGAACCCATCCATATTAGCTTGAGGAGCATGTTGTTTTCTCTGCTCACTGATAATTGGAGAGTAGCCAGAAGGTGTAAGCTCAGAGAGGTAGAGTTGCTTTCATACACAGTTTATTCCTGTACTGACCCCATGTGAATGAGTTGGGAGGAGAGGCTGTGTGCACTCCAACTCTCAGCTGTCACATACCTCACTGCATTAAAACACCCTCCTTTGATACAGTTTGAAGTTAAGCAGATTGACCATAAGTAGTTTGTCTTCATTCTGGATAAAATTAGAGGAGAGGCCTCATGCAGCCAGCAGTAGTGTCAGCTGGGGTGTTGCTGCTGACTGTACCCCTTTACTTCCCCCGAACCTTTTTCTGGAACAAGAGCTACAGCTTTTTGATCTGAGGCCAGGTTCTATAGTGCATAAAGTGTGAATACATTTATTTGGAGCTGATTTCTTTCTGCACAGGCAGGAGATAGAGAAGTTGTTTGGCAACATATGAGGAATATGGGGCTAAGTGTTCGTAAAGAGGGGGAAGATTTTTTGAAAGGAAAAGCCAGGAGTACATATAGCCCTTTTTCTGGGGAAGATGTATGCCTATGCAGAGATGTTGCTTTTCTGAAAAATGGTGCTTAGATGAAGCTGAGCTGGTGCAGAACTCTTTGTAAACATTCTCTGCATTTTGAGAATAGCATCTATCTTTTTAGCTTAAAAATCTATTTTCCAAACTTAAATTCAAGTAAACAACTCTTAATTTGAAATGTCTTGTGTAAACATGCTTAACATCTGTTTAATTCAACATTGTTTTAAAATAGTTTAGTTAACCTGCAGAAGCATAACATACCTTCTCTATTTCTTGGGCTTGAATGTTTTTAAATGGTGCTACTCAGTAATGGTTTTTTGCTTTGCCTGATTTTTCATGTCGTGACGGGATCATAATTTCAGTAACGACTTTGAGTGCCGTTCTGAAAGATTGAAGACTGTTGTTGCTTTCAGCTTCCTAGATTTAACAGACTTTCTTTCATTTTATGGTAATTAGTGGTTGGAATTATGGAAGTGATCCACATCATATATTTGAGAGTCTGTTGCGTGCTGTATTTCCTAGAATTTTATTTTAAACTGATGTATTGTATTATCTGTGAATATTCCTTTTTATGTTCTGTTGTAATTGTTTTATGTTAAGCAATTGGATTCATATTCTGTGTCTGCCTTGTCTTTTCTCTTTGTGAAAGCTGCTGTGAGGCTTAAAGCTAAAGATTTTGTCATCTGGTTTTTGGCTGGATGAACTTGCTGGATTGTGCTGAGAAATGTAACTTTGATCAGGGCTGTGTCCAGCTGCTGGATAAGTGGAAAGGATTCTGCAGAGGCATCTCTCTCCCCAAATGACACACTGTGTCTGCCTCCACTTGGCCATGCTAGAGGGGTGTAAATCAGGAAGAAGGAGGAAAATATCTCCTTATTTCCTGGTAATTCCTTAGAAAAAATACTTCAGAGGTTTTCTGTTACTGTTGGGCTATACCTTTCAACTTGTGGTGTTCGGGTTTTTGTTCCTGTGAGGGGTCTAAATTACTTTTTAATAATGGAGAAGGAAGTATATTTCTATTGCTGCAGGGCAGCTGTTCAGAATGTTGTTATTTAGTACAGAGTGCTATATTACTTGCCACAAATAGTTTTCATGTCTCAGAGAAATTTAATTTAGATGTAACGAAACTGCTGCTGCAAATAGGTGTTTGGATTCATGTCTTTGCACTACTATAGTATTGGCAGTAGGGGAGAAAATGTGCTCACATTCTTGTCAAAATTGGTTAAAACAGGCAAGGAGAAAACCACATTATCTTGAGACATCTAAAAGCAGAATATCTTGTTGATTGAGTAGCAGGACAACTTTTTTCATATGAGTTTAAGTTGATGGGCCAGTTCTGATAAAATATCTAACCCAGTAGTAGGGTTGTTTCAACAATATTTATTTTTAGCAAACTACCTTCTAAAAATAGAAGGGGAAAAAAATAGCTAGATATACTTTTTCACAGAGGTCTAATGTAGAAAATAGTACTGTTTAGTATTCCAGTCCCCATTTAAATATCATTATTAAATGTTTCACTGAGCAGGCAACCCTCTGGGACTTGAACAAAGAAAGGAAAATTGTGGTGGATGCTGAAAGATAAGCTAGACCTGTCCAGGTAGATCATGTAGGTTTTGGCAATCGGTGTCCAAAATTCAAAGCTCAGGTCTTAATGTATACGTAGACTTCTATACAAGAGGGTACATAATTATTTTAAAGGACTGAGATTTGACCATCTCTCTGTACTGCAGTTGCAATTATAGGAAGTTGGAGCATCTCAAAATTGTTCTCACCCCTTCTCCAAATGAATGCAAAGTTTATATCTGTCATACATTTAAAATATGTGAAGCATTTGTATGTGATTTCTGTTACTTAAGCATGTTTGGGGATAGGCAGTGCTTGAATGCACCCTGGCACCTCTAACAGTTATAAAGTTACGTAACTCGTGATTTTGAACTTTTATAGTGGAAAATCTGCAGTTACACAGGTGTTGTGTTGGAAAAGCTCCTTTGAAGTATCTGTGCTGCCTTAGACCACAGAGTAGAGAGTTCTCCCACCAAAAGAAGGTACTTTGTTGGTCTGAATCCAGCAGAGCAAACTCTCAAACCCCCCTTACCCTGATATGTGCCTTAGGGTTACCTTATTCTTAAGGACAGACATATTAGTTTGGACAAAAATCCACTGTCTGTCCATCATCTTGCTTTGTTGGCGACCAATAATAGCAATCAGGGAGTTGCATAGAGCAAGTACACAAGTGGAGTTTTTTTGTAGTACTGTGACCAGTGGAGACATCATAGGACATAGGTTTTGTTTGTTTTCCTGTAAAATTGTCCAGTTGCCTTTTGAACCAATATGAATTCTGGCCATCCCAATGCCTGGGTGTGACCAGAGAGCTGCCCTGCAGACACAGATGTTGCGTAACGATCCTGTGTTGAGTTCAAATGGCTGGTTTGGTATAATGCCCTCTGGTTCCTGTGTTTACTGAAGTCTCATCTTTTGCAAGTTTTGTATGTGTGGTATGATGACCTTCCATCATACTCCTCCTTAGTGATCTCTTTTTTTCTGGCCTGGAAAATCCTATTCTATCATTCTTTTTACAGAAACTAATTTACATATTTGGTCAGACATTTTGTTCTCGCCTGCCTTTTTCTTCCCCACTCCTAAGCCTGAAGTGATCTGCTTTTGCAGATCCAACTTGGCTTTGGGTGGGAATAAAATACAGAGGGGAAAAAAAATCTTCATGTCCCTGTATGATATTTATGGAATCACATGCATAATGTGCAAGGATGTTCTCATTTTTCCCCATCGTTAAAGAGACACAAGAGAGTTGGAAAAGGTACATTATAAAATAGCAGGAATAAACACAAGGCTGGGAAGGAAGTGAGGCAGTAGGAAAAAAAGAAAAAGAAGTAAAATAAATGTCTTATGTTTGCATAAAGGAGAGAGGGAGAGTTATTTAATTTCTGTGATAGCCATCATTGAATATATCAGAAGATGGTACAACCAACCTTTGTTTTTTGGAAGGGTAAAAAAAGGAAGAATATTCAAGCCAGCCATAACCCTATATCCTCACAGGGCTCAGAGAATTGCTCACATCTGTTGACTGTCAGTGGTTGTGAAATAAGCAGTTCTGACCATGGCTTACTCATTACTGCCAGGCTGGAGTTACATGGTGCGTGAGCCAACAGGCTCGTGGCAGTAAAATTTTTACAGGCCAAATACTGAAAAACTGAAGAGGGAAATGTGACATAAATGTGACACGAAAAGCAAATTTCATATTCTACTGAAAAAAAAAAATCCACAGAGAAGTCCTGGTACATGTCCATTTTCTGCCTCTTTGGTAGATATTTGTATATCTTTTAGAAAAAACTCCTTTGTTTGGATTTAAAAGTAATAGTAGTTAATTCAGTACTTAACAGCATATTTTCTTACCTTAGGTTTTTCTATTGCTGTTAAAGAGAAAAAAATGCAGCAAAGCTCATTAAGCACGTTGCTCTTTAACATGGAATTCTCCTTGACCCAGGACCACAGCCATGAATTTTAAACAGGAAGAAATAAACATGCATCTGACTCAAAGTACTGAGGGGATAATGACAGAGCTAGAAATTCGGGCAAAGTTACATAGACAGGAGAAAATAAAAGCACAAAGCTCTGTAGTCAAAAAAGTGAACAGAGAATGGTAGTTGTATTTCACGTGCAAGATATTTGTATCCTGAGCACAACTGCCTCATCTTCAGTGACTGGAAATACAAACAACAAAACAGTATATGTTTGAAGTTCTAGATTAAAGAGTTCTTTTGTGTAATAACTCACTATTTCATCTCTTTTGTATATTTAAGTCTTTTCTCCCAGCAGCAAACTGCTAATTGCAGCTGTCCAACTACAGTTGAAAGCTTTTTGCAATAATTTTTGTGAAGATCTTCTGTAAACATCCAGCTTACCTGTCAGCCAGTGGTGTCTCTTGGTGCAGTCTGAGCGAGCACCGATCACAGTCCACATCTCTAGATTGAAAACCTGGAGAGGGACAGTATCAAAATATGTAATATGTAATATAAAGACTAGAGAAAGCAACTTAAGATGAGGTGTTTCTAAGTCAATCTGTCTCATTTAACAAAGACAAGATGAAAAGTTGGTTAGACCATGGTACATGCACAAGCTGCTGAGACTCCTCAGTGTACTCATCAGGAGTTTATCAAGAATCATGGCTTGGAAGCCTATACTGGTTGAATTAAAATAGTAAATAAGGCATGTATTCAAATGGTTATGGTTATTATTAGCAATCAAGGAAATCTTTTTCTGGATGTCATTTAGGTTAGGATTTATCAAACATAACTTCAGACATGTGCTGTGTAGGTGTCTACACCTAAACTGATCAGCAAGAGTTCCCATTATAGTCCAGCAAAGAGAAACAGGCTCTTTTCAGGCACTGTGAACGGAACTCTAGTCTCAGTTCTTTGTGTTTGTTGGATCTGCATCCACTGACACAGGACACAAGGCAACAAGGTGGATGTCCAGTCCTGAGCTAGGCACGCCCAGCATAGCTTTGTGGAAGGCGTGCCTTAGGGTGAGTGCAGGAGTAGTATTTTGTAATGTTAATCTGCTGATTTGTACTGCCCTTGAACTTTCTGACAAAATATATAGCAACTGTCTAGGAACACTTTTCTAGAAAACCTGCGGAGCTTCCCAAAGCTGGATTAGGTATGAATGACCGAGGGGCATAGGTATGTGCAGAGAGACAAATTCTGGTAAAAACTGAGCCAAAATAATGATGACAATTTTGAAGGTTACTGTGGGAGTCATAATGGCTCTCGTCAAAGAACTGCCATGGGCCATGTCCTTTTAGGATGTTGAAAATCCCAAAATTGAGGAAAATATGGTATACTTTTTGGTGCTTCCTGGAGTTTAAAACTTTGTCATCCACAGATACCCAAATGTTTCTAATAACGTGTTTTTAGCATACTGAAAAAAATAGATTAAGTAAATTGTAACAGGTTTGAATTGCAAGTTTGCATGAAAGCTGCTGGGTATGGGGGAATAATATTTTAGTTTCAGTGTGACTTTTTACTAGTTCTTTTCTCTAGACTTCATCATAGTGTAAGGAGAGCAAAATACATATTTAAATCATGGGGATTTGATGGTTCTAACTAGAAACAAAAATATCATTATTAAATGACATTAAAGCTTTTTATCAGTGTATACTGACTTTGTGGTTATTCTGTATGTAGACAGTTGATGTTTCATATTGAGTTGTTGGGCAGAGAAACATGATTGTTCTGATCCCAGTAAATAAAGTGAAATGCAGCCACTGTTACTCTAATCCATGTTAAGCTTCATTTGTCTATATTCTGTTATGGAGCAGTATACTGTTGCTTCTGCCATTTTTTCTTTTTTTTTTTTTTGCCTTCTTTTTATTTTAGGACACTTTTAGTGTACTTTAGGACTCTTCTTCTATTGCTTACATTGAGTTCCAGGACTGTCATGTACAATTAAATCTAAAATCTCTGAATAATTATGGCAGGTAATTTTCTAGTAGGTATTTGCAATTATTTGAGTAGCTTGAATATCCAGTTGAATATTTTGTTTGTTTCTCACCATGAATGTTTCAGCTAGTAAAAGAATGGTCTTTGGTGGCTGAAAAGTATTTGTATTGTCTTTTATCTTGTGATGGACTTGCCTTGTTTAAGTCTGTATATAATAAGGGATTTCTACCACTTTAGGACACCAGCAAGTTGTGTCATCTTCCTTTCCAGAATCTTTAGCTCTTGTAGTGAACTGACCTAATACATCTTTAATTCGGCTTTGACTTATCTACTGTCTTTCCGCATGAATTTTCAATACATTTAAGCTCAAAACAGGACATGACATTGTCAACAGCCATTTCAAAGTTGTTTGCTTGTACTTCTGTAGCAACTGGGTATCTGAGTCACAGGCAGCAGCTCCACTCTGCTAGTTTTGCATAGGAAAAGAAGACAGGAGTCCGCACAGCAGGTGTGCCTGCAGTTTTTCCTCTCCTCACACAGACATAGCTTCTTTTTCAAAGCTGACTTATCAGTTGTTCTTTTGTGGCAGAAAGGCAGACAGTACTTTTCATAGAATCAAGGAATAGTTTGGGTTGGAAAGGACCTTAAAGATCATCTAGTTCCAAGCTCCCTGCCATGGGCAGGGACACCTTCCACTAGAAGGTGTTTTGTTGATGTGCAGAGTGAAGACTGTTAGACATGCAATGGGAGTTAAGTCCTCTATAGGAATTGCAAGATGACGGCAAAATTGCTTAATCAAGCTTAACAGAGTGAGCTGCATAGAGTTATTTGCACAAGCACAGATAATCATAATTAAGTCCAAAATGGCAAATTTAAGAAATGTATTATTGGAACTTGTTTCTACACTACAGTTTTCTTAATTCAAATCTCAAAAATAGTTTTATTTCTTGAGCAAGTGTGGTGTACATCTGCTCAGCTTCAGACTTAAAAGATATTTGGATCTGTTAATACTGTCCAAGTAGCTTTCCATTTTAGCTAGGCATGGCTTGCTTTACAAATTTCATCTCCTAAAATTGATTTTTACCAATGTTTCTCATCAGATCATAAATGAAGAGTTTAATAACCAGGGCTGAAGCAGATGAACAGAAGTATGCCAGCTCTTCTTTAATCATTGTTCTTATATGTTATTCCTAAAAATTGATGGAGCAGAGATTAATGAGTGCAATAAATACTATTCCAACTCAAAGGAACAGTTGAGTCAAAGTCTAGTCTGCAAAATGTAGAATATACCAAAGCATATGTAAATAATGTTTCATACTGTGCAAGACGTTGGAAGTCCTTACATTGCACATGGAAAAGTTTAGTTGCAGGCATTATTTTGTATAACACATTACCTTTTCTGTTCTCTGACTACACTTCATCAATCTTGAATTTTAAAATAAAACGGAAAAGTAAATTAGTAAGTACTTAGTTATGTTCATGTAAAAGTGTAATGCGTGCTCCTTGTCAAAACACCACTCAAGCTATGAAGTTATTACAGCTTGTGGGAACTGAGAGTCTAGTTCCTTATGCTTTCTATGCAGAAATGCTGTGAGCTGTATTCTATGCTAAATACTTGGTCCTCAAACTACACATGATTTCATTTTCATGTAGTCTTTACAACAATCAGGTATGCCAGAAGGTGCTACACATATGTAATGCAAAGGTTTGTGCTGATTCCATCTGCTGGTAAGAGTTTACCCAGAGCCCTGAACAGGAAGGTTTGCTATATTCCAGGCATTTTTCCCTCTTGATTTACTTACTTACCCCCCTCCTTCCAGCCACTGTGCATGCTTTTCAGATCAAGTGAGAGGTTGGGTGACAAATTAGACTAAAAGCATCTGTTTCTCCTTCTAAGCTGGAAATGCTGAGACAAAAATATACTGTATGTAAAGTGAGTGCATTTATCTGACATAAGTTAATTTTGGAGATTATGCTTCACTAGCTGAATTGTCCCTGAAATTAGGCTACTACTGAAAATAAATTTTGCATTTTATCAGATTCTAAAAGTAACACAGATGCACATAAAGATTTCTTGAAAATACATAACGAATCTGTATTTTAGTAACTGACTATACTGAATGGGGTTTTTTAACTGTCTGAGCTTTTTTTTTTTTTTTTTACTGTTAGCGTACTTGAAGATTAGGATTTTTCTGCTTGCATAAAGATTTCCAGCATACCTACTGGAAAGCAGCTCTGTGGAGAAGGTCCTGGGAGTCCTGGTGGATAATAAGCTATCCATGAGCTAGCAATGCCCCTGTGGCCAAGAAGGCCAGTGGTATCCTGCAGTGCATTAGGAAGAGCTTTGCCAGCAGGTCGAGGGAGATGATCCTGACCCTCTATTCAGACCCAGTGATGCCCTACCTGAAATACTGTGTCCAGTTCTGGGCTCCTCAGTACAAGAGAGACGTGGAGTTCCTGCAGCTGGTCCAGTGGAGGGTGACAAAGATGATTAAGGGAGTGGAGCATCTCTCTTACAATGAAAGGCTGAAGGAGTTAGGCCTGTTTAGACTCTAGAACAGATGGCTGAGAAAGGACCATATCAATGTCTATAAGTATCTGAAGGGAGGATGGACCAGGCTCTTCTCAGTGGTGCCAGGCAATAGGACAAGAGGCAACGGGCAGAAACTGATGCACAGGAAGTTCCACCTGAATATGAGGAAGAACTTTTCTATTTGGTTGTCTGAGCACTGGAATAGACTGTCCTGAGAGATTGTGGGGTCTCGCTCACTGGAGATATTCAAGAAGTGTCTGGACACAATCCTGTGCAGTGTGTTCTGAGATGACCCTGCTTGGGCAGGGAGGTTGGACCAGAGGGCCCCCTGTGATCCCTTCTAACGTGATCCATTCTTTGATTCTGTTTAGGAAACCATGTAAGCAAATATTTGCCCTTACAATCAAGCATTCTAAAATCTGACTTTTGAGCCCCAAGGATTTAGGACTATAGCACTTCATTTGCTTATATATTTCAGTCCTTTGAAATTATTTCACATTAATATGGCATCTTATACTTTATCAAGCTACTGATTAATAAAGATACTGCTTTCCAAATTTCTTTTATGTGCTCTCCATGAATATTGTACTTAGATGTTTGCACTGGCAAATGAAAAGCAAGATGCTTTAAGTTGCTGTTTAGAAAAAGACAGAGTAATGATCTTTTTTTTATGTCAATAGTACCATAAGATTTTCTTGTACAACATAAATCTCACATCTAGCACCTATAGTTTCAGATGCTTAGAAGCTCTTTCATCATAAAATATTCAAGTCATGTTTGGATCAGGGCAGTTCTCTTACAGTCAGTAAAATCCTGATAGTTTTCAGACCAGGATTGTCAAGAAATTTTGTATGTTCAACTTTAATACATTTAAATATTTGAATAAAAATTTGCAGGAGTGAGCCCACAATGAGGTCCTCTTTCTCATGTCTTAGAGAGTAATTGCAGAGAAAGGAGAAAATTGGTATGTATTATATCAGTTTTCCCTTGAGTAGAAAACCAAAGGTTCATTCTGATAGCTTGTGTGGTGTTAAGTAGATTATACTTTGTAAGCACTAAGGTTTTATACCTAATTCCTGAAGTCAACAGGTAACCTTAAAAGATGTCTAATAATAATTTGAATTGAAAATGCATTTATTGGCACAGATAAAAGGCAAAAGGCCATGCTGATGTAGTATGTGGTGTTCTTTCTTGGTTGCCCTGCACTGCTGCTGAAAAAAGGAGACTATTTCTGCTCAATAAGCTTTCAATATATCAAAAACCTTAAAGCATCTTTAATGTAATAGTTCTCATAGTATCACACCTTTCCTGGTTGTCAAGAGAAATGTGTAGCATTTGGTTACACAGCATTAAGTATCTTGAATCATCTGTATGAGCATGATAACATACGGGTTTGTATTCCACATTATGTTGTGGATCACCTCTTTCTGTTTATGAATGCTTTAGCTTTTCAAAGAGACACTAATTAGTGTTCAGTTAAGACACATGCTGACCTTGTTCTTTGCTAAATGTCCCTGAAGAATGTGTGCAGGACGAGTACAACTCAAACTTTACAGGTCTTTTTGTTTTATGGATTTTTTTCTCCTTTTTTAAGGAATTGGAGTAGGAATTTATAATTGAATCTAGGCTAGGAGTACTTTTTCATTGTGGCCTACCATCTCTGACAGAGTATTTATATTCCCTCATATTCTTTGCCTACTTGGACTTTCAGTCTACAAAGCCACAGCTGTTCTTACTGTGCTTTCACCAGTGCTATGAAATACTGAATAGGAAAGGGATTCTGATCTCAGCTGCACCATTGTAAAATATAGTTTTATGTGTGACATGTTTCCATTGACATCAGTTGAATTTCTCTGGATTTTCATGGCTGTGATTGAGATTAGTTTTTTCAAACCCCTACAACATCTCTTACTAAATCCCTGTCTGTTGTAGCAATTCTTTCTGGCAAGAGATACAGATAATCCCATATTTGGATTTCAGTTAGAAGTTCCTTTTCACAAGCTCATGATTTTCTTCACAACTTTCCTTTTCACACTGAAGTTGTAAATCTGTGCTCTCAGATGCTTGCAGCTAAAGCAAATAAAGGATTTGAAGACTTACACAGGACAAATGTCTTTATCCAGCACTGGCTAAAACTATTACACTCCTGCCACTGCTCCTATTGTCCTCCATTGGTGCTTTATTTTGGAGGTCCATAGGCTCTTTGCTCGCCTGCTGTTTTGACTAGACAGCCATGTGTGGGATGGCACTCCTGGCGTGGATAGCATGGTGCCTTGCTTGGGCTTCCATCAGGCACAAGCTAAAAGTAGTGTAGCATTCCTTGAGGATCCCAACCTAAGAGGCAGCCTCAACTCATGGCAGTGTGGTTCCTCAGCTCATGCCATGGTAGGGCTTTTCACAAAATACCGTACTTTGTAGGTAGATATCTTGACAGTAGCTGCTCCTTGCTTTTTGTGTCATAGCTTAGCATTTGTCTTGGCTGCCTAAGAGGAAGCCATGGTCGCAATTTCCTCCTACCTGAGACAATTCAAATCTGTCTCTACCTCACCAGAACATCTCCTAACTACCCAAGAAGTCTTCTAGCTTCTGGATACCCCTATTTTCTTTTTGGTTTGGTTGGGGTTTTTTTTGGTAACTCTTCAATATGTAAAGACAACAGGCAAGTCATCTGTAATATGTGGTATGCTTAGTGCACTGGATCCAGTCAGAAGTTTGAGTTCTAGTTGTTATTACCAGAACTCAAGGTCTGTTCATTGATTGCTTGGTGTAATATGTGGAGTTGTCCTGGAAGACTTCCTCTTCTGAATGAATGCACTAACCACAGAGCTATTTTGTAAAGTTAGAGTAGCACTGCTCTTTACTAAAAAATGAAAAGTGGTGTGGTTTTAGTTTTTTTTTTTTTCCTGGGTATCATCCTTTTCTGTTATTGAAATCTCACCTGTTAGATTCTGCATTTATGAGAAATTTTGAGTCGTGATAGTTTCTTCCTTATAAACAGATAAGGTTGATGTGCTATATTGCTTATGTAGAGCTGATCTGATCAATTAAATAAAGTTGCCACCTATCCAGCAATCCAAGAGTCTCACAATTTGTATGAGTAGGTTATCTGGTGAATTTGTGATGCCGTTCTTTGACTGATTTTCTGCCTGGTTGGATGTCTCATATACTGTAAATGAATTTGGGAAAATAAGATAAGAAATACAGTAACCGTAACATTTCAGAACACATTATGAGATACATATATTTGTTCTTACTACACGAGGAGCACAGGCAATTGCTGCAAAGTTCCAGATTCACTTCTGAAGATCAGAAGCATACAAGTTTGTCAAATCTTTGATTGAGTTTGCATATTCTGGACAAAATGAGTTTATTCTTAGAGGTAGGCCAGAAAAGGAAAGAAATGTATAATTTTCAGTCAGTAATTTATTTTCACTGTGAAGCACTTCATTTTTTTGGTAAATATTTTACTGCAACTTTGAAAGAACATTCATGATGTTTTGTGGTTGATTGTTTCTCATTTCATTAGAAGAAAACTATAACAAAATTTATTTGCAGAATTTAAACAAACTTCTTTCATTAATATAGTATTAGGGTAGTGTACAAAGCTGTCATAAAAATGGGATATCCTGGATACAAAATGCCTACATCATCTTTCTTTTCTGATACTAAATCATGATAAGTATTGTTGTCAAGCATCTGCAGTTTGTGGAACAGGGTGTTGCACATGTACTTAATGTACACGTGTATGTACTTAACAGGAGGTAGAAGAATAACTCGAAAAACTAAAACCCTTTGAAACTGCACTTATCAGTTCCTAAGAAAAGAGGATTTGATCTTTTTCTGATAGCAACAAACAGGAAGGGCATTTCCATTTTAGAGGGACAGTTCAAAGATATTGAAGTGCTGTATCATTGCAGATAGACTTTAAATTTTGTCGGGGTAATTTGTTTCTTATTATAGGTGCATAGAGATGTCTCTGTGTATCTGTATATTATGTAGTAAACTTAGTTCCAAATTTGATGGTCTGGCTTTGAATTTGTATTTCTTGAAGAAGATACCAATCTGAGTATGTTTTCTAATTGTTCTCAGTATGTATTTTATACTAATATCCATCATACAAACAGGAGTTAGAAAACAAAATTTCTTCACTGAATATATTACCAAAAGCAATAACAGAGAAGATAGTAAGAGCCGTATTTTACCATATATCAGCCTGTTTTATCTTAATTTCAATGGGATTGGTGAAAATATAAATTGTAATTGCGTCTATTCAGTTGTCTGATTTCCCTAAAAGTTGTATTAGTTTGCTCTTTCATTAAAAATGGAGAAAAAACTAGCTACGTAAACAATTGTGCCTTTGTTTGAAGGTTCAAGCACAAGTGCGACATGCAAAACTCAACTTTGACAAACTGAAAACGGATGTCTGTCAAAAAGTGGATCTTCTGGGAGCGAGCAGATGCAACCTCCTTTCTCATGTGTTAACAACATATCAGGTATCCAAGGGAAATGTTGACCTCCAAAAGAATGATTTCCTGTTAATGTGGGTTTTTTAAGAGGTTACCATGGCAATATTCAACTGTAAGAATATGTAATTAGTATTGGAGGGAAGATGTGAAATTTGCACTGAAAACAGATTTGTGTTAACATTGAGCTGAAATTTTATCCTGCCTTACAGACAACACTGCTTCATTTTTGGGAAAAAACTTCACACACAATGGCAGCCATCCATGAAAGTTTCAAAGGTTATCAGCCATATGAATTCACTATGTTAAAGGTAAGGAATATACAGATATGTATGTTTGTGCAGTGATAACAAATAAGAGGTCATACAAGGGTATAGAAAGCACACATTGATATTTTGTCCATATACTGTCTGACAATTTCATCCCTGTTATGTCTTTTCATTTAAGTACAGATTTTTTCTTTAATGTCCTTCTGACTACTAGGATCAAAAACTGTATGTACAGTGCAGTGACTAGGGAATGTTTCAAAAGAAGAGATTTTTAAGGGCTGCGTTTAAGTATGTGTTTTAAATGCTAAGTGGGATTGTGTTTGATTATTCATCCAGCATTAGAATTAGGGATTCATGTTGCTCTCCAGAATCTCACAAGTGAATTAATACTATTCTGCATCTGTTTTTAAAAGCTCACACTCTTTAAGAACACCTTTTTGAACTGAATATTAGTTAAGTGGATGCTCAGGGTTTCCGTATCTGTACTCGCTTTTTAAACCTTTACTGGGAAATACTGTTTTGCTTCACTGGTGCTTTTGCTGATCTTTTGTAATCTTTGAATAATGCATATGTGCAATATCTGACTGAAGTCTGAATTCACAGTTTCGCCAAGTATCTAAAAATAATCACTAAACGTTTTGTATTTTCCTGGTCATGCCTGTCCCTGCATATGAAGTTGCTTTGCGTGTTGCAGTTTGAGGTTCAGTAGAGGAATCGGAAAACAGTGAAAAAACTTCATGAACCTTCCAGTTATCCTCATCGACATCTGTGTCCTGTAGTTATTTTGGGCAATGCAGTAACTATGTGATTGGCTACTATTTCCTGGGAGAAAACAACACATGTGGCAGAGGTCTGATGGAAGAGGTACCATGGGTAGGAGAGTGAGGAATGAACAGCATGCAGCAAAGCCACTCTTTGCTTGGAATGACAACCCAGTTTGAAAGTGATTACAAGTCATGGCCTCAATACATGAAATGCTTGTGCATATGACATGTACAAATGCGAGTTGGGCTGCATTATGCCATATAGCCTGTGGCTATCCCTGAGCTCCTGGAAAAGAAGCACCTGAAGGTATAAGGTGTAATTCACCCCAGACTTCCAAACTTGTCTGTATATTACTGTGCTGTATTTCTTTAAATTGTTTTCTAGAATGTCTTTAAAATGTTTTCTAGAATGTGGGTTGAGAGGGAGCAGTTTCTGAACTTTGAAGTGCATAAAGAGCTTGTGGAGACTGTTACTTCTGCAGCTTGAAATACCACAGCAGACCAAACAAGCAAACAAATTTCAGGCTCAGTCTTTCCTAGTTGAGGACAAAAATAAAAGAAGGTTTATAAACTGTTTCATCTTACCCAGCTTCTGAAGAATCCTGTCTTGCAGGAGAAGTCCTCATCTGCTATGAAGTTAACATAACTTTAGGCTTCTTTCTTGCGTAGTCCACATCACTGGAGATGGGTTTTAGCCAGAGTTTACAGTCAGATTTCAGCAGGAGACAGTTGGACATAGCTATCTTGACATTGCTAGTAATTGTCATTAGATTCACCAGTTAAACTCCAAACCAGGAAAGAAAGTCCCCTTTACTTCCCCCGTGTTGCCTCCCATTGCAGCCAGGGTTTAGCATGGGCAGAGTTCTGCTCAGGAGCCTGGACACCGTGCTGGTAGGCTCTTCTCTTAACTTCCCAATGTTAAAAGGTTTCTGAGGACTTTTTTATCTTTGCTTTGATACAAAACAATTTCAGTCTCATTTCTATAGGTAGCCTGTATTATTGCTGGGTATTTAATCTTTATACTCTTCTATAACTAAAAATGTGATTATTTGAACAAGCCATATGATGTCTTAAGATGTATAGTAACATTTGGACACCTTGGAGAGAAACTTGTAGAGAAAATGCACCTGTTTTGGAGTGCAAAGTACCCTTGTGATGGGGGATGAGAGACATTTGGGGATGCTTTGTACCTTGTGAACTTCCTGCTATGAAACATGAAACTTTGTTTTAAATTTGAAATTAGATTAGGAATCCATGATAAAGAAATACCATCTATATTGAGCCCACACATGTAACAAGCACTCCCTTGAAGCAAAAAGTAACTGTAAAAATGGTTGTGAATATTGTAATGTGTTTAGGATGCAGCCTTTGTTATGCTAATCTTAACCATTTATATTGCTGACCTCCTACACTGAAAAGATGTGATTTCATGATTTTGCACTGGTATGTATGCTGATAAATGATGCTAATCAAGAGGTAGTTTTATACTATAGAATTTCATGTAACTGTGCAACAGCTGGTTGGGAGTAAGACTGTGTTACTGGCTTTTAGTATCAGTTTTTTATTTCTTTTGGTCTCTAGAGTGTGGGGCTACTTTCTATACCAAAGTCTTCTCCATGATCTCTTTTCCCCAACTATTAGTTTCCATTTGTTTACATTAAATAACTGCTAAAGAGATTAAATAAAAATCTGGCAATTGCATCAGGTGAGATTGCTAAGAGAGTAGATTGCTGCTGCTTCAGATGCATTAGTAGGGTAAATCACCTCAGCTCTGCTTGTCACTTCTGAAGGGTGTGGTGAGCCCTATCTCACCTCTGCTACTCCTGGGTGTGGAATAACAATGGGTGATCATGGTTAGGGAACTGATCCCTACCAGTCATATCATATGTTCATTTCGGAGTAACCATATATTAAAAATGAGCTGCAAACTAATTCTACATTGAGATTATGTGGTATTATTTTTTAATGAAGCATAGTAAATGGTTATAGCTGATTAGGGTAAGTGCAGTTTCTGATGGAAAAACTTTTGGTCTAAAAATGTACCCAGTGAAGATGCCATGTCTGTTTTTACTTTCTGCATTAAAATATACATTCAGAATATATAATTGCTTAAAATACACAAAGTATTTCAGTGTGCCCATTTCTACATTTAATTGGGAGTTACTCCCTTTAGAGTATTTTTCCCTGTCTTATACCATAAAAGACATTTCGTTCATACAAGTGATCCTCCTGAATTAAACTAAGACTAGATGAATGTAGGATTAATGTTTTACTTTAAAATTAGAAATTAATACAAGTTAATATTTGACTTAGATGTAGATTGTCTTACTGAAAAATTAAGAGTTGCTAAGTACTAGAAAATTGCTATTTGTATTTTGTAGTATAAATGTATATTTGTGTACTGGGTTTACCTCAGGAAAGAGAGTCTGAAACGCCTCTCGGGACTGTTTCTGGAAAGAAAACATTGTCTTTAGAGATGTTTGCCAAACTCCCCTAATGAAAAGCAGCCCATTTGTTTTCTTTGCTTCAGGGTATATGCGGAGAGCAGTATAATTGTGCTATTGCAGCTGTATTTCCTAACTCTGACTTTTATGCTTGATGAAAGATGATTATTAATGTGCTAACAACTCTGTGTATAGTGATGTGAAAGTATCTGTTACTGTATCCATCGCTGTAATATTACAGATGATGGGCTGCTGTTTTGGTAAAGCCTTTAAGGTTTCAGTGTCTTGAAATTAACATGTATCAAATGAATTCAAGTTTATTTCAGGGGCTACTTTTCATGAATAATACCTCCTTCTAATTTCTGTTACCATTTATTTGCCTTAGTTAATGAATATTTAGTTGTATTTTTTACATTTAAATGCTAGAATACCAAACTTTCTGAAGAGTTTGTATGAGCATGGAAATAATAATAGCCCTGGTAAAGGAGGTCAAAAGGCATGAATTTCAGTGCATCCGTTTTCTTCTGTGTAAAGGGGAATGCTGCAGCCTGAGCTGCTTATGTGGAGTATGCCTTTGGGGTGCTCTGCCCAAACAGATACTACAACACTGTTGCCTTCTGCTGACCTCTGCTGTATACCTCTCTGGTATCCGCTCTTGTTTCTGTTCATCTCACCAGGACTTTACTCATAGACAAGGTTGTCTATGGTTTCGTATCTCTAAGAGTTTTTGGGAGGTTTGGTAATTTTTTTTCCTGATGAATGTCCATGAAAAACTTCTGAGACAATCTGCTTTTCCTCTTCCCTTTCAGCTCTCCCCACAAATGAAATATATTTGAGTTTTTATTTCCTCAGTGATGTTGCACTTCCTCATAAATGTTGTGACATCTTGGGGTATATCCCTGGCTCCTGAAACTGCTGTGAGCTGTGTTGCTTTGATTCTTTCTCAGTGAAGAAGAAGTGCATTAGTTGTCCAGGGCACTTGGGAGGAACTGTGAGTGAGCTGAGTACATTGTCAACACTGGTGATTTAACTGCAGAAGGCAGGTTTTATGTGCAGTCCAGATGATCTTGGCTTGACTTGAAAGCAGCCCAGATGCAGGTGAAAGAATTTAGTGAGTGAATACCAGTCAGTCTCAGATCGGAGCCTGAGCTGGGACCAGAGTTAACTCTAGAGTGGAGGAACCCCTTGTCAGCTTGGGTATTTAGTCTGAGTACTGGGAGAAAGTGGAATATCACTGGGTGACTTTCGTGTTAGAAACAGACACATTAGGCAGACTGAGTGACTGTGAACTTGCTCTGATACTGTGTATGGTCTTCCTCTGATTTTTATAGTAAAAGAGAAATTAAGGAAGCTAGGAAGATAGCTTTCTAAATATGCAGGGATCCTACTTTAAGCCACATGCTAGTGTAGCTCACAACAAAACCTGTGCTAGTCCATGTGAGCAGCCAGAAGAGTGCTGTGAAGTTACACATCTGTCTGCTCTGAGCAGTGAAGTCAGGGATCCAACTGAAACATGCTTGCTTTTTTCTGAACTGTGTTTAATCACTGCACTTTCTAGATAGTGGGACTTCTTCCCTTTTTCTAATGCAACCTGAAACAATTAAGAGAATGTCATGGTTTCATTTTTATGCCTGCTGACAACAGTGATCACATTACTGTGTGTTCATGTTCAGAAAATGGTTGACAGTGGCTTTTTAACATTCAGTTTCATTTCATACTCATTCTTTAGCTTTTAAAAATCTCTTTGAAGAGATACCTCAGTTTGTAGTGCACCTCAAGATGCAAAGTAGAGGGAGGCAGGGCTGAGGAAAATAATTTCATTATTTGCGATCTTATTTTGAGGAAATATTGTCTGAAGAAAATTGTTATACATTGAATTATGGCATCAAAATACAGCTGCTGATTTTTAACAATTTTTATCATAATTTCCATTGATACTGAAGCTGTATTTCAAAGTTATGTTTATTTTTCTAATACAGGAAGTAGTAACTGCCATTATTATCATGCTGTTTCCTTCCCAAGGTACTTGTGAACTCCATTTCTATATGCTGTTTCCGCGGTTTGATCACAGTCCTTTAAATATGGATTTCCTGAAATACTAATGAAGGAAGCATCATAAAATATAGGTCCTTAAAGAAGGATGCTCATTTCCCTGTATTTTGCTTGGTGAATATGCAGAAGACTCTACTTCTGATAATTTTCTTTAACTTGGATAATTAGGCAGTGGTTAAGGAGTTCTGGTTTTTGTTCAAAACCTTTACAACCTTTTTGGGGCAGGCTCTGAGGCACTATACTGGTGGCAGGCAGAGCACCACAACTGTCTCACCGTCACCTCCCGATCACAGTGGAGCATATGTCCTGTTGTGAAGGTGTCCAGGGTGGTTCAAGTGCCCAAAGCAGCACAGCCTCCGTAACGCAGAGTTGCTGTCTTTCTCTGCACGACACTTTTGTGCAAGTATAGAGTATATTTGTATGTTTTTGAACTCTAGTCCAGGCCTACTTGGAGTCAATGGAATAATTCTCATCAATTTTAATAGCACGAATAGTGCAGTCTAATCAATACCCAGCACAAATGCAGGTAAAGGGTGGCATTCGTACATAGGTGATCCAGATGAGCTGGCTGGTGTCCTTATTAGAGTCCTCGAAGTACCCCTCCATGGCATTCTGGTTAACACTGTTAAGAGTGTCAAAAAAAAAGTGGCAACCACAGAAGAAGATAAATTTCTTTAATGCTTTTCTTTATCATTGCTGGTTTTGTGATGCTTCATCTTCTGACTGTCTGCAGTGCTAAGGGTGCTTATGACAAATAAATCAGCAGTTCTAGGTAGAATTAACTTACGGGGGGGGCGTGGGGAGAAAAGCAACTGCAGTACATGACAGAACCATAAGTTCTATTTCTAAAACACTGAAGTGTAGATTCCTCATACAGACAAGTACTGAACCAAGCAGAAACTGGAATGCCCCTTCTGGGGACTCCTCTGTCCTGGCTAACAGGACAGTGCAAACAAGCCCTGCAACATGTCTGGGAATGCTTTTCTTGGGGCAGATGGGCTGGGCACTCTCGTTTGTTCAATAGATTAGGCCATGGTTTCTTCTCTGTTTTACTTTTCTCATGAAACATGCTAATGTCTTGGTCAAATTCCACATGCAAATCCACTGCATATTGGGGGGGGCATGAGGAGAAGTTGCACTACTATGACTATTAGGGCATCATAAATAAATTTAATTACAAATGGTCAAGATTATTCACATGAAACATGGTTTTATTTTTCAGAAACAGAGTTGGACTTTATAAAGAGGAAAATTTTTTCACCTTCAGCAAAACCATTTGATAGAGACAAATATTTACATTGCAAACATCTGCTATTACTTAATTACTGTGTTCAGTTATTTAATTTTTCCTACAGAATCCCAAACTGATGCATAACTGTGACAACTGGTAGTGTATTTATCACTTCAAAGAGTCAGTCTATAATGCTTGTGTTGGCTTGTTCATATGTCCAAATTTTGGTTATAAAAATGCTGACCATGAAACTGCACATCATTGTCTCGTAGCATGGCCTTTCAGATTGCAGAGGGATAGTAGGGTTTCACAGCACCACACCTGGCCTCCATCAGACTAATCATCCAAGATTTTAACCCTTGTTTTCAGGTTCAGGTTACAAGCAGTATCTTCCCACTACCACTGCAGTTGCCAAGTTTGTGTCAATAGTTGTGGAAGGGAAAAAAAAGACAATAAGTGAGAAAAGAAGCAGTATATGATGAACAGATGTAAAGAATTCATTTTTCTCATCCTAAAAAAAAAAAAAGGAAAAGAAGGAGTTAAAAAAGAGGCAAACCTCCAAAATAGCAAAGAAACATGCCATCAGTGCTTGTTTTGCATGTGATATATATGGTTTTACTTAAAAATATTGGAAATATTTACTTTAAAATATTTGTTTAGAAATATTAGAAACAGAACATGAGTTCAGAAGTAGCGAAGTGTCACCTTAGTATATAAAGTGTGTTTACAGACTCAATTTGAATGAGTATTTTCTTACATTTTTATTTCTGCTTGTTTGAGTCAGATACAGTTTTGACATAGCACAAACCCATTCTTGCTTAATTTCTGTTTGTACTGTAATCAGGTTTGGTCTTAAATGACACACTTCCCTGATTCTGATCTGTTTTCTTCTTTACATTTATATTATGGTTGTGACCTAGAGCTTGCAAGATCCTGTGAATAAACTAACAGAAAAAGCAGAAAAGGAAGACCTGCAGATTGAGAGCACCAATTCAGTGGAAGATCAGCAGAGTCAGTAAGTCACATGTCCTACATATTAAAATAATCAGTATTTTTGTCAATAATCTGCTTCCTGGTTGCTAAAGTCACCAAACATAAGTAGACATATAGACACAGCTAGTTTAATTCTCTTGGTTAGCCCAGCACAAAAATTCCTGACATGTTTTAAAGTGTACATGAAAACTAATAAACTTTATGGTGAAATTAAGAGCTCTAAAAAGGCCCATAAAACCGTAATCTGTCTTTCATCTTTCCTAGACTTCTTTTTTTTTCAACTTTTGCTTCATTTTTTCTTTCTTAAAAGAAATGGTAAACAACTATACATAAGAGAAGATATATGAGCATTGTATTTCCCCTTTCAGCAGCATCTCCTTTCACCTGGGAATAGGATATAGATTACTGATTGCTCCGAGCAGCGATTAGTTTTTGTAATGTATACAGCATCAGTTAGTAATCCAATGAAGCAGTAGGTACTTAGTATAAAGTACATCTAAGTGAGCTGATACTGTCCAGTTTTGAGTTACCTGTAGCTCTGAGCTGAGAGAGACTTCTGAATGGACTGCTGTGGGGAGAGGAGAACAGGAGAAAGAGATGCGATCCCTCCCCTACCTGGCTGTCAGGATTCAGTTGCCAGGAGATGCAGTGTTGATATAATCCTGCTGCCACCTGTTGTTTTGACTGTCCCTGCTTAAATGAAGCACCCAGCAAAGGATCAGTTGTCAAAAAGCAGAGCACAGCTTGACTGATTAGTGGATTTTGCTTGGCTATTTATAATAATGGATTTTTAAAGAGTTCAGGTTTTCAGCCCTTTTTCTTGTTTAGATTCAGAACTACTAACCAAAACCAGTTAATAAATTGGTCACATTTGGTGCTATTGAGATTAGAAAGGACTTGACCAAGTACCATTAGGCAGGTGGTTGTCTCCACAGCTTCCTTCCATCTGTTGCATCTCATGTGACAATAATAAAGAATTTAATAAATAACTCTTTTCCTCAATGTTGAGTATAAAGTTCTAGAATGAATGCATGATTTATGCAAGATGTGTGCATTGGCACCTACCAGGAAATGCATCAGATGCCATGTCATGGTTGTACTTGTGTTTATTTATGGATTGTCTTTGTCCATGTGTGACATAAAACTGTGGGGAAAAAAGTATGTCACCCTTTTGCTGTCTAAAACCATAAAAAAACATCTAAGGTTCTAGAAGAATTACACAAAACAAAGCTTTTAAAATCCTCATGAACTTTCCATTCACAGTAAACATTCATTATACTAGAATTATGCCTGAATCTAATTTTCCTCTACCGCAAGCCTACCCCCAAGAGCAGGGGAGGTGGCTCTTTCAGCCCTGTCACTAGAGGATAGGAGGAATGTGCCTACACAGTCCTTTTCACCACCACATCAGCCTTGTGGCTGCTTCATTCCCCACTCCTTGAATGGCTTTACACAAAGTAACAGCAGTTAGAACGTCCGTATTCTTCATTGAAGAGATTATCTTTGTATAAGAATTGCATGTAAACTACACCTTCTTTTTTCCTGTTGAGGGCTTTTTTCATCAACACTGCTGATCTGTTTTTTTTAGAAATCTGCTGACATGGGACAAAACTCACCTTTTCGTTGAATTTTAATTAGTTGCTGTTAAAAAGGGTAGCGTAAAGTGGTTGCTTTTCTTTTTAGTTGCCTTTTTTTTTTTTGAGGGGGGGGAACAGTTGTATCTCCATGATAATTATGAAAGACTAAGTGTGGGAAAGCAGAATATGCTATACTTTTCATTACAGATTTAATCATTCTGAAAATGGAAGGAGGGTAGGTTTTGATAGTTCAATCTAATTTTCATTTTCAACAGTTATCTGCCAATGAAACAATAAAAGGTAACAACAGACCAGTATGTACAGCAAATGGAAGAGTCCATCTGTTATTACTGTTTATTTGTTACTGATACGAATCTGTAACAATTTGACCAAAACCAGTAAAATGTATTGTTATTTTAAAGCCTTAGAATTATTTTCCCATTCTTTTTTCTTATTCTTTCAAATTAAGGTTGATTTCATTAGATGAGGAGAGCCATACCAAGGAATCAAACTATCCAGGTATTTTATTTCATGTTATCATAGCTTCGTACATGCTGTAATACTTGTTTTTTGGTTTTGTTTATTTCCTATATGAGCTTCACCCAGCAAATCCCTACAAATGCATGAAACCTAAAACCAGGAAGATCTGTTAAAACTAATCTGTTGCATGTTACATCCCACTGCATTTCATTCCATCTTTCTCAGAGGTCAAACAGCTTGTGTTCCAAAGCCTAATTCTTACACTGGGCATGTATCTTTCAAGAAAGGGATCTACAGGTAGGTGTGGAGACAAGGGAAGTGTGCCACTTAGTTCACTAGTTTGTTCCAGTGATTGAACTGTACTCAGTGAAAAACTTGATGATTTCAGTGGGACTTCTGCCCAAAAGCCAGGCAAAGTCATATTCAGCTGCTGCCAGTGACCTGACAGGTTGTTATTGCCCAGTGGCACAGCCAGGCTCCAACTGGAGGTGCACAGTGAAAGAAAGAAAGGCAATGGACACAAATTGTGAGTACATACTAAGAAAAAAGTGCTTGCAGTGACAGTAGTGAAGTGCTGGAAAAAGTGGAATCTTGATCACTGGAGATCTTCAAGACAGTCTAACTTCAGAGCTGAAGGGCTTGGATAGGATCACCCTCAGAGGTCCTTCCAGCCTAAATAATTCATGGGTTATAATAAATCTTTTTCTACTAAAAAAATGGAGAATAATTTTAGTATATTGTATTTTATCTTCCATGAAGATACTTAAAAGGTAGTACATGAAAGTCAAGACTACTCTCAGGTCTTTATTTCAATAGGTTAATCATATTGATATCTTGAAAATATAATCTCTTCTTTATTTTTGAAGCTTTTGTTTCCATTCCACTTTACAACATCGCTTTTCAAATATTAAATACATAACTGGACAAGAGATTTCTGATTATGTTCTCGCCTGTCATGTTTCTAGAAGGTAAAATCACATTCCTTTTCCTATTTCTGTATCCAGGAAGGAGATCTCATTTTGCTGCAACATCAATTTCGAAGTTTATATCTGAATTTGTTGTTTATCTAGACTCAGTTCCTTTTAGTCACAGCTTTCCAGGGCTCATTTGTCCTTTCTCTACAGCATGGCTTATGTTCCTTATTCCTAGAGATATAACTCAGGGCTTTGTGGTATTAAATTCTCCCATCTCTGACTACAGAAACTGAATGACTGGACTGACTCACCACCTCTAATAGTCTGATAGTTATTTGCACATTTTTTTCAAGAGTGATTTTGTGTTTACTTCCAGATGACTGCTAAAGCCATTGAATAGCAATGGATAAAACAGTAAGCCTTGCAGATATAAACTGGAAACACTTCTGCTTTGCAATTATTTCTTCTAACAACGTGTTTTTGACATCTGTTAGTTGTCACATTCCTAATCCATTCAATATGTTCGTTATAGATGTTACACAGTGCTAACTTTTTAGCTGGAAGGCTGCGCAGTGCAAAGTCAAGTTGTTTCTGAACAAATATCTACTGCAAAAAGCTCACAGTTTCATCGAAGAATTAAATTAGCTGGGTTTTTTCAACTAGGTCTGCTTTCCATAAAACCAATAGTAAATTATTATAGGAGCATTTATTATGCTCATGTTCTTTTGCTGAATCCCATACTAAATGGCATTCTGTTGATGTTTTAACTAGGAGTAATGGTGATCTACCAGCCCATAGTAACTTACAATTACTTGAGTCAGCCTGTTTAATTTTGGTTGGTTTTCAGGTGTTTTTTGTAATAATGACACAAGATTAGGACTTTCCCAGTGTTTTGAAGTTTCACCCATTTTGCAATTAATTAGATCAGATAAATCTTTGACAAGACATTTTAACATTCATGGATGCAAAATCTGACTTATATTTTCTTAGCAGATGCTTTCTAGAACCCCTGTTACTTATGGACTGTAAAATATTTCACCATAATAAAAATATGTTGTTCTGTCTCTCCATCACCCCTAAAATGAATTGAATTGTTTTGAAATACTACTGAAATACTTTCTAACTGCTCTTCTGAATTTTTTCCATCTTCATACTAGCAGATCTGTGCCATTGCTAAGATTTTTTTTTTCTTAAACTACCCTGTATATTCTAAAGTCATACAGATATAGTGCTTCTAGTGAGGGAGCTGTGTTGCTCCTTAGTTTTCTTCACCAACTTCTACTTCAAAGCTTCCTTTTTTTATCCTTTGCTCTGCATTTTCCCTTGCTATACTATGGATGTCTTTAAGATTGGCTCCATCATGTTTACCACTCAACTAAGGCAGACTTTAAAGAACAGTTGTACCTTTTTCATGACAGAATTGTGGCCATCCATATCCCACCTGTCATGAACTTCTCCTGATTTTCTTTTCCCCTCTTCCAGTCAGTTTAGGGTTGGAGTTTTCCCCTTTAGCTTTGTGCACTGTTCTTTTATGAAAACACCATGTGTATTTGTTCATGTGTGTTTGTCCTTCTCCTGTCTATACCTATTCAGAGTGTAATCAGCTGTGATCATGGGTTCTTAAATGACCAACTGATTCGAGTGCTGGTAGCACATTTCTGTCATAGCAAAGCCTGATAAAGATAATATGATACAAACAGCAAGCTGTTCTGTTTCATTTAGTTCTGAACACACCTTGAAGTTTCTCTTTGAAGGGATTGATAATTCCTTAGAGAGGGTTTGGGATTTAATTTTTGTTCCCCAGTAGAGAATTTTATTTCACTTTTCCATCTTCTTGTGTGAGGCTTCCAGCAGATGGGCCTTCCAGTTCTGGCAATACTGTGGCCAAACCCCTCCTTTGCCTTCAGAGCTACAGACTTGGTTGTCTAGGAGCTAGACTTCCTCAACAGTTAATGGAGGTGAAAAGGGCGTATTCAGCAGTAACTCATCCCTCTTGTTTTGCTACATCTCTTCAATGGGATTAATCACCTGCAGGAGGTGTCTTCAATGATCAACAGAATCTGGATGATTGTTTTGACTCCATGTCTCATCTAAGAAACTCGCTGAGAATTCAAGTGGTGTTTTGTCACCTCTAATAGCCTGTAACTCTCAGCTATACATTTTCCTTCCTATTGGCCTTAGTCCCTTTATTATCCTGCAGTGGAGATGCTGTTACTTACATCCTAACTTGGGGTACTTTGAGTGAAGATTCCTTCTCCCTATTCCCAGAGTTGATGTCATGAGGAAGAACACATTGTAAGGAAAGCAGTTAAGAGAGTGACAAGGTCCTGGCACTTCTGTGCACTCTTGTGGCATAAGCTTCTAAAAGAAATGTCTCTGCTGCTGGAGGTCAGGAGAGGCCTGTCTGATTCTTGCAGTTGCCTCAGTTGGGTGCACTCAGCCTGGAGAGGGGCTGGTGTATCAGGCAGGCACTAGAAGCAAGATCTCCCTCAGGTTATTATTCAGAAATTTGCCTCACTTTGAAATGCTTGCACCTTGGATCTTTCATCCATTGTGACCAGGCTCTTTTTAAACACGACTCATTTAAAACATGAACCCCAACAACCATTGCATGATTTTACAGTGATGTTGTTTATAAGCATGGTCTCCTGCCAAGTGCATCTGACATGTTTATGGATCTTCATTACAGCTGATGATGGCAAGGATGTCATCTCCACGTTACAAGGAAATTGTAACCACAAGCAGAACTCAGGTGAAGAAACTTTAGAAAACTATACGTTTACATGTGTACATACTGATTGTCAGTGTACTGCAGATCTTCCTTTGTTGCTTTTAATTTTTCTCCTTTTTTTGTTCTTTTTATTTTTTAGGTGCTATACATGACTTACTAGACTTGCAACCTGAAGAAAATGGTATGATATAATTGTGCATGTCTGTTCCATCTGTTTCATCTGCTTTTCAGTCATAGTCACCCAGTATAATTTTAATCTTAGATCTTAATTTCTTTCACAATCTGAAAGGTTGAATTAAATTATTCAGCTGCAGTATTTAAAGAATGTTAAAGGATACTCAGCAGAGGCACTATTCCTGATGTTATAACATGAAGTAAACCTTATTGGGGGTAAAATGTTTTACAGCAGGTAATTCAAGATTAAGTAGACTGGACTATATCCTGTTTGCCCAACTGAAGTAGGTTCCACTGTAAACCTTTCCTATCCTTTAACATTTCACAGATTTTTCATTTTGATTCTTCAGTCATTGTACCACAACTCTTGGCAATGCACTAGTAACCACAGGATTTTGTGTTAGAAATATACATTCTAGAAACAAATGATCTAGTCTTCTTAAAACCATATAAGCTGGTGACTTCTTTCAGACAGTTAATTAAGTCCACAGTGCCTCTGTGAGATCCGTGACAACTCAAGGGGATCTGCTTTTTTACAATATAACATATGAAATAGCTGGGTAAAAGTTTTATAAGTTTTCATAAGAAGTCAAAGTGTTGCCTATAATTTTTCGTTTGCTTTTGACTCATATATATATAAAAAAAAAAACAAACTTCAACAACAAAAACAACTGTGGCAACTCAAAAAGCAAATGAAGCAAAGAAAAAAATCCCTTTGTGTGGTTTAGTCAGACTGAAAGCATAATTTGAGGTAAGACACTGCCTTCGTGGTTGGTAAGGACATTTGCAAACCCCTTGACTTTGGATTTGCCATGGGCAGTGTCTTGCACTGAGGGGAAAATAGCCATGTGGGGAATCACCCAGGAAGGCAGGGGAAGTTCCTCAGCTGCCTGTGCAGAACAGCCCTAATCCATCAATAGATAAGGCAGCAATGACCTCTCTTCTGTGGTTCATAAGAAAGGTCAGTGCATGTCTGATACTGGCTTTTTTCGTTTTTTCCTTCTGATTTTCTTCTTACTTAGTTCCATTCCTTGTTGGGCCTTCCTAGTGGAGATGCAGATTATGCATACAACTATTCGTACAAGCTTGGCTGTGTCACTTAGAAGGCACCTTTTTTTTCTTTAATCAAACAGTTACATCGATATGAAAGCTGTTGTGGGGTGTTTGCATTGCTAAGGATGGCTGTGGCACACTTAAAATATCAGCCATTTTTCCTAATTTTACACATATTAGCTTTAGGCTAATTAATATTGTATTCTTTTAAGTGAAGCAGTATAATTAGAGGTACACTTTCATGTGTGTTTCAGAAGGAAGTCTTTATCCTATGTTGCTGGTCATGTACTGTTGTAAATATTTTTAGTTTCTCTTCCTTTTTTTTTTTAAATACCAGCAAAATGAGGTATGTTTACAAAAGAAAATGAGCATTGCTAGAGGCTTGTTCAAACAACTACAAAAAGAATGTAGTGACATTGTTCTTTCAGTGTTTTATTGGGAGTTTTGAATTTTTTTCACGGACGTTTATAAGGTTGGGGTAGCATGTGCAGGTAGAAGAAAGGATTTTGACTGAAAACGGGCAGTGAAAACAGAGAAACAGGAAAAAAAGTAATAGAAGATTTACGGGTAAAGTGAGAAAGTCCATATCATTTTAGTAATCTAGCAGAGATACCACATGAGCAATACCTTGGTAAGCAAGATTGGTTTCTAGATAACCTTTATTGCAAACAAGAGTAAAACTTGCTGCTGCTGCTGACTTGGGGTAACCTGAGCCTAAACACACCCTGTCCTGCCCTGCCGCGGGTGCTCGGTCCCCACAGGAAGATCACGAAGACTACACAGCCACAAAATGTGTCCCTCCCCAGATTTCCGGTGGTCGTACACACTGCAGCAAGACCTGACTGCTCTTCTCATGTCAGGCTGTCTCCTAAAGCCAACTGCTGGCTCCTGCAGTGGTTCCTGAGCCGGAGCAGAGCTTTGCTCTGAGCTGTGCTGCTGCATTTGTTCCGTTCCAGGGCACTTGTGGTTACGTGCGGTGTTGGCGCTGTCGTAGCGATCTGCTACAAATGCCGCTCCCTTTGCATCTCCCCCTGCAAGCCTTCCAAGTTCATGTAGGGGCTTCCTGAGAGCAGCTTTGAGATGGGGATGCCCTGTAGAGATCAGAGTTCTTGAGGACCTTTGATATAGCAGGTGTGTTTCCCTTATGGCAGGATTTACCCCTCTGCCTCACCTGCTTATTGACTTGGGGGAGTTGAAGTTAATGTTCTCTGCTGTTTATCTGAAGGTGGGAAAACAGTCTGAAAATTCATGAGAACAAATTGTTTTCTATGGTATTTTAGTTATAATCTAGTGGGAACATCAGGAGAATTGACGTGTTTCTAATGTTTCTAATTTTTAAGCCCTGTCAGGGAGTACAGAGGTATATAAAAATGTGAACTAGAAAGGAGATGAATCTCACAGCTGACTTCAGTAATGAATAAAATCATTTTATTGTGTGTTGGTTTATTTGTTTCTTAGTACGTAGATGTGTGTGCTGACGCATGAGCCTATTTTAAAACACAGTTTTGGGGTTTTTTTCTTCCTCTGACTCAACTTCAACTGTTTCATTATAAATTATTACAGCTATTACAAGGAAACTTTACTGAGAAGGCTGCTGTGTTTCCATAAAATGGCCTGTTGGAACCACTTTGCTACTGTCAATCTTTTATCTCAATCCAAAAGGGTTAAAAGCATCTTTGCAAGTTTAATGCAACTTGGAGAGCTCAGCTGATCTGCCCGAACTTTGGAAGACTGAAGTTGCTTCTGTGCCTTACCACAAGTTTGAAACAAGCATAAATAAGATAAACTGATCTGGATTTCAATAATGTAACATTATCAGCTGTGTTAACTACCATTTTTGTGATTTGCAGACTCCCACATTGGAGCTCCAAATGTTTCCAAGTAAAATAACATTTGGAATTCCTTGATAGTTCTTTAACTTTCCAAATATTTTGGAAAAGGATTATCATCCTGATTACCAGTTTCACATATTTTATATAACTATTTAACATTTTTTAAAATAGGAGAAACTTGCTTTTAAGGACTAGAGGCTCATGTGATCTAAGAGCTTCTTCAGCTGCAGTTCTGGTGCTGGAAAAACTAGCACAGGGAATCAGAAAGAAAGTGAGCCCCTGTTATTTCTCAACAGCTTATAAGAAGAAAAAAGATACTACAGCACTGAACAGTGTAGAAATCTAACTCTGTGGTAGAGTAACCTTTTTTAATAGGAAAATACCCCAGTAATTAAGCATTGGTCAGAAGGTCATAAGTGTGATCTTAAGTATGTTCTCACAAAATTCTAGAATAATCCCCAAGTCTTACTTTTTTCAGTTTATACCAATCTGATTTTTTTGGAGAGAGTTTTATATAAAGTTTCAAAAAGCAACATAGAAGTAGTCTTCTCCAATGATTGAAATATTAGACTGTGTAATGATTTTGGTGTGTTTAATAGATTTTTAAGCATCCTTGTAGTATTATTTTTACTGAAAAGTGAGTCTTAACAGCAGTGAGGTTATCTAAGATAATAAAGGAATTATTTTGTTGCATAAGGTATAAACCCAGATGTCCAAGAGAATTGGATCTAAAAGAGAAAATATATTAATGCAAAAATACTCCATCTCACTTAACATACAAACCTATTTTTTAAAAGTTGCTTCTTTGTCTAAAAATAAATGATTTCTCTTGACTCTCTTGTTCTGAGACAGCTTCAAAGGAACAGTTTGTGAGATCCTTGGAGCAAGAACCTGGTGATAAGGATGACATGGTATTACTGAATGAGATCCTCAATGCTTCCTCCCTGGATGAAGGGGAATTCAGCAAAGAGTGGACAGCTGTTTTTGGACAGGTTGCTGATCTCACCATGAACTCTTCATCTAGAGATGGGGAGAACACTTCATCATCTGTGGTACCAGCACCATCAGGCTACTTGCCCTCACAGCTCCTAGACCAAAATATGAATGACTTGCAGTCATCCTTGCATGGTGAGAGCTCGTCTTGTTCTGTTGGTATGTTGGGGTTGGGTTTCAGAGTGTGGTTTTCTGGTATGTAGATGTGGTGGAAGTTTATATTGTGCCATACATCCTAAAACCCTGACGTTAAAGCAGAGTGTGGCCTGGAGAAAAAACATGTGAGTAACTTTCTTGTTTTCCTAGCCCTGCTCATTCAGTGGTTGAGAATGAAGTACCCAAAACCTAAAGTCAAGATTCCTGTCTTGAGTGTTTTCATTGAACTTCTTGAAATGTTCTCTAGGCCTTTGAGATAAGTTTTTTCCTGAAACAGAAAATCTGTTTGAGTGGATTCTACTGTTTAAATCACAACTGCTGTCTCTGTTAAGGGGCCAAGGAACCAAAAATAATTACTGTATTTTGTCTGGGGATGCTATTTTTAAACAACGTAGTGAAAATCAGCTGCGTTCATTTTTATTTTTTTTCCTCCCCCCCAAAGCATCCTATCCTGCTGCATGTAGGAACACGGGTCAAGTAAAATGGGTTGTCTCATCCTAGCAGCCGTATAGGTGGATTCCTCTTGCAGGCTGATTACTGATGCAGCTCTTTCTCTCCTCTTTCTTCTATGCAGTGAATTCTCTTGGCTTTTTCAGGCTGGTACTGGGGGGAAAGAAAAGAGGGGAACTAGGGCAGAGCTTTCCTGCTGCTGCTTTGGCCTTGAGGAGGGAAGGAGAAAGGCAGGCTGGTGATGAGCACCCTCGAGCAACTACCCTCATCCTCCCCACAGTCTGGCTGGATTTCTCATAGGGCTTTGCAAGCTGGAGGAGGACCTTGCCTTTTTGGGCTCTGTCCCAAGTCATTTAAATCTCATTTGAGGAAGAGTGGTATAGGAAAGACCAGCAGGCTGATTCTATCCTGAAGGTACTTCTTGGAACCCATGCAACTGGAAGAGTCATGCATGGTGTAAAATGATCTGTGACATTTTGGCAAGAATGAGAAAGTCAAATTTACCTTATAATTAATACAGTTACCACCAACACCCCTAGAGCAAAATATCTGGGTTCATTGACTTCAGCACTTCGGTGAAAAATGGGAGAATTACATTTGTAATGATGCACAGTTTTGGATCTATTTTTATGATAAGGTACATGATTTTTAAGCAAATTACTAAAAATAGTAACAGCAATATTATGAGATTGATTTTTTTTTTTCCACAGCTTGATGTATTTTTAAATTTATTTTACATTTCAGTGTAATTTACATTTTTTAATGCAAATATGTTTTTGAAGGAAAAGTGTTTTTGAGGTATAAACAGCAGGCAGGTTTGGGTATCCTTTGTGAGGTGGCTGTTAGCTCTCATTTGTGCTGGGGGCAGTGTTAGAGACTTCAAAGATGGAATTCAGGTATGTTGCATTCAAGGAACACTAGAAATGGAAAATCCATTCCAGTCAACATGGTATCCCAAAATATCTTTGAGTTTAAAAAATAATAAATCCATACTGAAAGCGTAAAATATGTGGGTATTTTCCAAAGGATTTCCAAGGTTTTGGTGGAAGATGGCAGTAATTGATGTACTGGCATTGGAAAAGTCAGGGCTAATCATCTGAGTGATTGTATCTGATAATCAGCATGTTCTCAGCTGACTTTATCTACTGAGTAAAATGCATTATTTAAACTACCTTTCATAGACTTTTTTTTCTAAGGTTTTTTTTTCTTATTTTTTACAGAAGATGAAATTTAGTCCATTTTATATCTTGTGAAAACTCAGCTTTAATCTTAAACTACATTTCATTTTGCTTCACAACTTTTCTTTCATAATTTGACTTTATCAATAAATACAGGAACAGAGACTTTTTTTAAACAAAATACTAACTGGAGTATAAACATATCTAGACATACGAGTTGGAAATATTAGAATATATGAATTACATTTTTACTGAGGACTTGTGATACACGTCCTACACTTTTTTTTCCCCTACGTGGTAGAGTTGCGTAGTAATTATTCAGTGTGAGGCGCTACACTGTAGCCTCAATGTTGCATACTTCCTGTGTGAATTTGGCCTTAAGACCATAAAGATTCTTAAAACTCACATGCTTAACTTTAAGCACATTAACTTTTCTATTAACTTCAGTGGGATTACTTACTTATTTTACGTTAAGCACACTCATAAATCTTTGGGGCTTTGTTTTCTCTCTGCCTCAGATCTTAATCTGTAAAACAGGCACAATGCTATGCAGGTTATAAACTGTTACAGTCAGGAATTCCCAGCTCGGAGTTTTTTCTGGCTGTATTTATAGGCACGATTCAGCACAATGGGACTTTGAATTGCTATGGAGCTACCAGGTGCTGGTTTAAAATACATATGAATGTGTGCGTGTGTGTGTGTATATAGTAGGAACAAAGCATGCTCCCAACAAATCTTTTAGATTCTCCTCCAGATACAGCTTTGTAGTTCAGTTGCCTTTCTACTCTTTCAGAGGGAGCTTTGGCTTTCTTTTTTCATGATGCTTATGGCCTCCTTTACTTACTCATCCATACCATTAAGGGCTCCTCTTTATCTTCCCTACATGTGCAGCATACATTCTAGTTGGTAACAAAATGCGCAGCTCACCATTTCCAATTCCAAATGAAATGGTTGCAGTGTTTGTGAAGATGCTAGCTGAACAGCAAGCTGCTTGGTTTCCTTGCTGTCTTGGCAATAACCTTTTGTCTAATCATGTAAAAACCAGAACAGGCTTAGGGCCAATAAGTGTTTTCAAATTGATAGGCTGTGGTTTGGTTTTGAAAGGCAAAGTTTTTCTCTGCAGCTCACTTAAAACAAATAATTCATGAAAGTATTTAATACAAATTTTGTGTCAGTCTTTCCCAGTGCCTTCCTAGATGGGTAATTTCATTATGAAAGTATCACATATTTTCTGGAGCATTTTTGGTTGGCTTTTTTGTTGCTGTTGTTAGGTTCTTTTTGTTTTCTAAGTGTCACTTGAGCTACCTGCATTTCAGTAAACAAACAGCCAGGACACAGCATCCCTCACAGATGTGCTGCCTACCAAGCCTTAGTCCAGGGACTCAAAAGGAGGGAGGGCTCCAAAGGAGTTCACTGACCTGAAGTGCTTCATGTTTTGCTGTCTGGCCTGCCAATCACACCAGTGTAAAGGAACATCAGTGACATCTCAGGGAGCCAATTTCTGATCTCACTGAAGTCACTGGGACTTGCACAGAAAGTTTCTGGCAGAACTCCCATTCATTTCTATCAAATTAGGATTTGACCCTATTTGTTCAAGCAGCTGAATTTACCTGAATTTTGTCATTCATTGACATAGCAAAACACTTCCTCGCAATGCATCTCCAAGCACACGAAAGCATTACAGTCAACTGTCGTTGTGTATAATGTCCTCTGCCATTCTCATTTGCTTGGAGAAGTGTGTCATTTTGAAGAGGTAATGCCATACTTTATTTATCATTCCAATTTGCTTATTTGAAAGATTAAGCTCTAAAACCTCATTTTCAGTGGGCACAGACTGGCTCACAAGCCTTTATCACCTTTGTCTAGAACAAATACCTGTGAGCACCCTGCATCCAGATTTTGAAGAAACTTTTGGTTAGTTTCCTTAGAGATACAAAGGATGTTTGTGGCTTTAAAATTCCTTCCTAATTCATGTGATTTTATAAAAACACTCTTCTTGCCTCTTTTTATAACACAGCTTGAGCTTCAAACCCTTCATAGTCAAAGTAAGATCAGAGAGCGATGAGAATAACCTGTTGGAAAGAAGAAGGGTTGATGTGACTGATGTGGCCCTTGCAGTACCTGTCAGGACACTGGGTACCCATATCTGACAGGGGTTCCAAAAGAGCAGAAAGTAAAGCAAGGAGGGACAAAAAGAGTAAAAAAGGATATGAAAGCACAGAAACTGGTAGAAAAAAGACACTGAATAAGGAAATGTTAACTGTGTGCACAGATGAGCATCTTGTTTGTGATACTGCCAAATCAGATGGATAACTGACCAGGTCAGACTTAAAGCAGATTATATTAATGAAATTAGAAATACAACCTCCAATTCGCTAAATGTAATAAAGGATATGAATTTAAATATCTTAAGCCAGGGACAAAAATTTGGGGTTTTAGTCCTAATGTGTTTCTGCAGTATGCTACCCCTAGTTCGTATTTCCAGCCTGTTCATCTGGCTTCATTAACTGTATTTAGCATTACTCTTTTGTGCCTATAGAATATGCATGCAAGAACAGAAAATTGTAAATACTCAGTTTCACTTTTTCCTGTGTAGTTTCTCTCTTCTTGCTGAGAAGATCCTTTCAAATAAAGGAAAAAAAAAACCCCTCAATTAAAATGTAGTTTTAAGTTAACTCTAAGTAATTCATCTTGAATTTATTTCTTCAGTGTCTTGCAATGCTTTTTTTTCAGATTTCAAAATTAACTAAAAACTCTAGGGTCTCTAAATAAGATTATGTCTGGAACAGTGAGTGAAATGAAAGTGTTTGAAACTTTAGAAGTAAAGAAAGATGGAAAAAATGTTTATTATGTGTGGTATTTTCACCCAAATGTAAGTGATATTCTTCTCCCTACAGCCCCATTTGACTTGGTTACTGGACTGGCCTTTCTGTGAATGAGTATTAACTGTGACTCAATAAGAGAAACAAAAATCTTTTTTAGCCAGATTAAAGATTTGAAAAGAGCATAGTTGCCTGAATCTGAAGATGATGAGACTGATCTACAGATACTCTCTTGTGGAGGATATTGCTCCTGTGCAGGTCTGGCTGCTGATTTCTTGTGTACAAGGACAGATACAAATGACCATAAACATAATATTCTGCTCCCCTGTCTGATGCTGCCAGACAGTGGGGTGTTGGAGTTAACAAAGGAATTCTTCATGCTAATGCTGCTGTATTATTGATTTTAGGATGGGCAGCCAGCAGTGTGAGCCCACCATCAATACCACAGCCAGCACAGAAACCACACAGCCTGAACGTGAATGAGAACAAGACGCCTGTGAAAGGTGACAGTCATGTATTTTTTTCAGTTACTTTGCTCTTCCTTTTTAGCTCTTGTATCTTGTATTGTGACTCTTGTATCTATCCAGTCTTCTCAGTTACTGTCATAACAAAACTTACTTTTGTAGTGGCTACAGCTCAATCTTGTGCTCCTTAATTACTCTGTTTCAGCTTGATTAGGTGTATGATATGATTTGTGTTTATGTATATTTTTGGTAGGCTTCGGTGCTAGTAGGATGTCAGAAGAGTAATTTACTGTGTAACAAGGGAGCTGAAGCTGTAGTTTCTTTTTGCTACTTTTAATTTTGAGTCACACACGATAGCATCTGCATGTACTTTGTCTAAGCTAAACAGTGTTTTGAAGCTCTTGGATTTAGCATTGTGGCTAAAATGCAGGCTACTGATAAGGCAGAAGAGCCCTAATTGCAAATTTTGTTGATAAACATATATCAGTAGTCATCTGTTTAAAACTTAAATTCAGTTGTTGCAACTGAGCCAAGAGTGCATAGTCCTGCCATCTAGTAGACTGAGACAAAGCCCTGCTGATTTTGACTAAGAGTTTCTGGATAAACGAACCAGGATTATGTTGAATTCCTACTGCCAGTTTGTAGCCTATCCAGTGCTTTCACATTTGATCAGAAGCAAAGTCAGAGATGTTCAGTGCAAAAGAAAGGGGTGACATACATTTCTTCCCCTGACATTTTTCAGCTCAGCAGAAAAAAAAAGAGAGTTAAGGTATTTTGGAAATCAGTGTGATTACACAGCCACAGGACTGTCACCAGCCAAAGGAACAGCCTTCAGCTATCTGGAAATCTGTGGTTATGAAAGTGGCAATGCCATGCCAGGTGGCGCCCATTTTGTCTGTAAATTCCTTGTGTCTCAAAGAAAGCTTTCATGTGCCATTATCTCTTGGTGGAAGAGCACATTTTATTTCACTTATTGGTATCATACACGTTGGGCATAGGGTCACAAAAACAAAGCAAGTGATGAACCTTTTTCATAGCAGCCAGAGTTGTCACTGCTTTAACCTAAACATCTGCCCAGTTGGAGTAAGAGAAGGCAGGAGACCTCTGTGAAATACGTGTCAATGTGGACACTGAGGTGCAATAGTCCAGCTGCTGTTGGAACATATTCCCTATTCACGTTTTGTTTATATCCATCAAAATAATACTGGAAGCTGTACTTGGGACTGGCTATCAAATGTAACCCCTCTCTCTCCAGCCAATGCCTTCCCATTAAAACTTCATTCCAGATGAGTAAATGACCTTGTGTGGTTGTATACAGGGGAGGCAGAACAGTCACATGAATTGGATTTAGACAAAGGAATTTAGTCCTGGAAGAGAGGTTGAAAGTAAAATTTGCCTTCACTTTCCTTTTGCTTTTTTTGCAGGCATGCAGAGGCACACTCAAATACCTTTCATGAAATAAAGCTAGACAGAGTGAGATTGTTTCTATTTTTAATTAAAGTGTTCCTGTACTTATCATGGTAGGAGCCATATAAAATACACAGCAGACATTTAAAACATTCATTCTTACTAAAGTTCTATATTCTGATAAAGATAGTGTTTCAAAATGCAATTACTCATTCTGATTTTCTTGTCAGAAGTGCCCTTAGTAATAAATTAAACAATAGCATGGCATTTGTTTGACCTCAGTCAAGCATTCAGTCAGTTTTGTTTTAAAATAGCTGACAAGTCTGTACATTTCTTTTTTCTTTCTTTTTTCTTTTTTTTCCCAGAATCTACAAAGAATCCTAAAGACTTGACTGCTTGGTTCAGTCTCTTTGCTGACCTTGACCCATTATCCAATCCTGATGCTGTTGGGAAAACTGATAAAGAACATGAATTGCTTAATGCATGAGTCAGCTGCCTCTGGTAACTCACATTCTTCCCTTCATCAACACTATTTTGGAGTTAAAAAAAACAAAATGAAAATTAGTAGCTGTTGTGAAACTATAAAGTATGTGCCATGATAATTAAACTAAAGGGAATTAATCCCCTTTTATATAGGTACAGTTATTTGCTCTTGTTTTGTATAAAGAGTTGGCATTAATTTTCTACGTGGATTTACAAAAATTAGGTTAAGAATTAGGGCAGATTTCTTGCCAAATTAGATTATCTGCTGAAACACTGTCTTTGCCTGGGGTGATGCGGAGCTAACACTGGAGTGAAATACAAATTGCAAACCTATTTTTTTATAATGTTTCTTGAGCAAATTAAAAAACCCAGTCATGTAACTGGGGAGGCTGCATGAGTCAAACATCTATCATGTATATAATATATCTATTACTGCTATGTTAAGATGCCAACTAAATTTGTTTTGTTAGTACTCACAGTGAAAAACCTGTGCTGGGGCTAATTACTGAAGAAGTAAATTTGGGTCTGTGCAGCCATGGAAATTGTACCCTTTCTGATCTAACTTATTAGACAAACTGCACTACATAAAGAGAAGTCATGCCCTGGAGGCTTCTGTTCTAAGTTTTTTTTCTCCATTGCACCAACAGAATTTGCACCTGTTTGCAGAAGTTTCTTGGAACTGATGCTTTACCATGCCTTCAAACCATTCATGTTTCTGTTCTGAGAATTTTTCATCCAGTTTATTTCTGAAGCATGTGTTGTTTTGAGCTTGTTGTGACATTAACTCTTTAATAAAATGATTTTGACAAAACCCACAACTTTATTCCCACTGGAATGTTGCTGTGCTCTTGACACATAACAAGCATCTGAAGACAAACATGACCAGTTTTTAGACAGTACCGAACCATTCGAGTAGTGAATAGTAATCCAAGAGGAGAGTAAGAAAATTTGAACTCAAGCTGGTGTCCCTGTGCTTCCCTGCTCTCCTTTTCCAGCAGAAGAAGGGGAAAAGAATCAAAGAATCATAAAGGTTGTAAACAGCCTCCAAGACCATTGAGTCCAACCTTGGAACAAACACCACCATGCCAACTAACCCACAGCACTTAGTGCCATGTCCAGTTGTCTCTTGAACACTTCCAGGCAGGGTGCCTCCACCACCTTCCTGGGCAATCCATTCCAGTGCCTGACCCCACCTTCAGTGAAGAAATTGTTCCAGATGTCCAAGTTGGACATCCCCTGGTGTACCCTAAGGGTGTGTCAGTACCAGTTAAGATCACAAATTCTGTGTACTGTATAAGACCTGCTTTACAATTTATTATATTTGGCCTTTAAAAATGTGCTTGGTTTTCCTTTTACATTGGTGAAGCATTTCACAGCCTGTACACTCAGCTCGTCCTTGCCTCATGGTCTGTTAGGTAACCAAGTACCTGAAAATAACTATACAAATACACAGGTTCATTAAATTGGCCACCTCCTTCTTGGGTGCAGCAGAGCATCCTTGAATGGCTGCACTGAGCAGCACTAATGTGCATTTGGTGCTTCCTAGCTAAAAAGCTACGTGCTATCAGGGGTTGGGAGGTTGGACTGACCAGAGTTCATTAGGCTGAACCCTCAGCAAGTTTTAAAGTGTTCGAAACTGTAGTGTTCCCTATCCAACCCCATAGCTTGGAAGTGTCAGGGTACTTCAGTTGTTGTGAGAGAAGTTCTTCAGATGCTTAGCACTGTATTTTCATGTATAATGGGAAAAGTCTCGTCTCCTCTTTGCACAGTACCCAGCCCACCCAGGGCCCTGAGGCTCATAAGTAAAACATGGAACCTGATGTAAATGCCTGGCTTTCTAAACATAAAACCTGGTTCTTTCCACGTATTTCCTACTCTTTGGTACTGGCAGCTCTTGCTCAATCAGCTGCCTTTCCTGCACTCTGTAATTTCCGAGCATTAAGGGGGGCTGCAGTTCTGGCAGTAAATAAGAAGGCATCTACAAAGGAGATTAACTGGGAAATACCTACGATTTTACACAGGGGTGCACTTAGGAGTGCTAGTTTGTACTGAAAACAGGGAATGTTTGCCTGAAATCCTCTTCATCCCAAGCTGTAATTATCTGCAATGCCAAAAATCTTAGTGTTAGGCGCTCAAGGGAGAGCCAGGCTGCTCTTCAGCCCAGCTGGGTTACCACGAAATCATTAAACAGATTCTTGCAACTTCAAGCAAGTCTGTGGTTGCTAAACTTGCTCCAGATTACATTTGTCTGGATAGTTGCTAAAACACTTGTGGACAATCCACTCCAGCATTTTTAGTAGCTGAAACAGTTAGGTGGAAAGCAAAGAGGAGGCTGTATTGACTTCAAAACAGCCAATTAACTGTTCTTTAAGGCTCAAAAAATGTTTGTGTTTGTTTTTCAGGTCACAGATTCTGGACTTCCATGATTAAAAAAAATCCAATTAAAACAAAGCATAAAAAAATCAAACTCCTGTCTTGATTGAGACAATTAAGAGCATTGCAGAGGTTCAGCTAAAGATACTCTGAATCCTCATAATGTTTTTAGGTAGGAAAGCATCAGAATGATCATCTCTTTTACCCAAGACAAACCACAGCTGAAGGGGGTTTTTTTCCCCTCCTCCCCCCACAAATTTTACTACATGTAGTTCATATTAAGCATTGATTTCTTGTAATATGTAATTTTAAAAACTAACTTAAGCTTTGAATCATTTGCAATGCAATTTTTTTCACACTTTCAAATGAAAAAAACCCCAAGAAGTCAGAGGTATTTAAAATGTAATTGATTTTGCTTAAAGAAAAGCAATTGAAATCCCTATGTACAATGCATTATTATCATAAAGATTTACTGAAGTTGAAAACTAGAGGAAGAAAGCTAACATCCTGCAAATAGACATTGTTAAGGCAAAAAATCTTAAGCACAGAGATGCGAGCAATACTTCCCTACTACTGAGGCGTCTGGCACGGGCTGCTCAGGAGCCTGGACTGTGGAGTCCCTTCCAGCCCAGTGCCACTGAGAGGATTGTCTGTGCTGTGCTGTCAGGCTCAGCAGGACTTGGGACAACAGGGTAGTTCATCATCCTGGTAAAATTACAGATTGATTGTTCTACACACATAATGTTCATCTTGATTTAATATGCTTCATTCCAGTTGCATATTCTGGTTGGGTAGTGGATTATTTTAAAATAAAAACAGCTGCAGAGCCCCTATGGCAGATGAAAACAGTGGTAATTGATTAACTGTCTTTATTGTGAAGTTTATTAGATTTGATGTAATTGATTCTGATGATTCAAGGTTTCTGTAAATCTCAGAGCAACTGCTTCAGGGGAATTGAACTGTGAGCCTTGGGAACTGAACAGCTCATAAGGAAAACTTAACAAGTAACTTTTTCAAGTAACTTTTCTGGCCTTCTTAAATGACCATTATTTACTTCCAAGAGAGTAGAGTAAGACTTAATGTTGTTCCCTTCTGCTGTTTCCATATCCAACATTGCATGGACGTGGCACTGAAGTACTTTGAAGCAGGACCACTTGGCCACAAGCAGCCACCTGCCTTCCCCTAACATCCTCTTAAATGCTCTTCAGACTTCAGGGGCTGCAAACACTAGGAAAAAAGGGGACCACCTGAGCAACAAGGGGATTGTGAGTGGAGAAGCAGCACCAGCAGCAGCTTTGGTCCAAGGGGGAATACAAGGAACATCATGGCCTACAAGCCCTGACAGCTCCAGGATCTGACCCTGGAAAGGCTCAGCAGAGCAGGAGGTTAACGTGGGGACACAGCACCCAGGTGCTGGCATCATACCACCATTTCCTGGGGCCTCTGTCAACTGCTATCTGCCACTTTCCATCACATCCCGCTGTGGGTGCCAGGGGCTACTGGATGAGCACCACCGAGGAATGAATGGTGGTTGTACTGTCCATTCTTGCTGTTGAGAGTACATGGGGTGGAATAGCCCCAGGGCAGAGGAAGAGCAGCTGGAAGGCCATATCTTCTCTCAGTGCAGTTCCCAAGATGATCAGATTACTCAGAGCAGCAGCAAGACATTAACATGGGAAAGGTGCAGCTGCCAATGTTGGGTCCCTCCTCACTTTTTCAAGCTCCCTTCCAAGCATTTACTGCGAATACCCCTCAGGTTAGCCTACTTTTACAACTTCTGCTCCTTGTAAATGTCTTATTTTTAAACAAGCCACCATATGGGGAAGGCAGGAAGCAGAGCAACCACCAGGCTGCCCAGAGCCCAGCAGCAGAGGCTTTGCCCCAGCTGAGAAGCAGAAATGCTGAGCTGGCCTAGCACCTTGTTGGCCAACCAAGCACGAAGGAGCTGTGTCCTCCCTCCGTGTGTGCTCAGCACACAGAGCCCGGCTCGGTGTGCACACAGAGCACATGCAGACACACAGTGCACACACACAGCCTGTCCTGGCACAATTAACAAGGGCACCCTGGCCAAACAGGCCCTGCAGGTCCAGCAAGTCTGGCCTTGGGTGACCATCCGGCCTCCAGCTCCAAGGTGGACTGGCCTTGCAGTCACTCACGCCATTACCTGGGTGTTCATTAACAGTGCTCTCCCAAGCAGAAAATTGGCTTTTCCCCTCACTAACTAATTACAAACCAGAAGAGCCCTACCTTTAAGTCAGACAAGGTACCTGCTGGCACAGGAACTCGCCCTGCTGGAGTGGGTCCAGAGAAGGGCCACAAAAGCTGTGAAGAGGGCTGGAGCACCTCTTCTGAGAGGGCTGGGGTTGTTCAGCCTGGAGTCAAGAAGTGTCTGGAGAGAGATCTTACTGTGGCTTTCTTTTCAATATATAAAGACAGTTTGTAAGAAAGACTTTATCAGGGCCTAAAGGACAAGGGGCCAATTTTGAACTGAAAGAGTGTAGGATTTACATTGAATATAAAGAAGAAACTTTTTATGGTGAGAGTGGTGAGACACTGGAACTGGTTGGCCAAGGAAGTGACAGATACCCCATCTCTGAAAATGTTCAAGGTGTGGTTCAATGAAGCTTTGAAGAACCTGATTTTGTAAAGAAATGTCCATGGCAGAGGGGCTGGACTGGAAGACCTTTAGCAGTGTCTGCCAACCCAGACCATCCTGTGAGCCCGTGACCAAGGGAGGAGGCTGCTGTTGGCCAGGCAGCAGTGTACAACTCCCATCAGCTGCATCAGCTTTTAATTCTGCTCCACCACCGCAAAAACTTGATCTGCCCACCCTTGTAATTAATCCATAGTGGATTTGAAGTTTTGGCTGCTTGCAAAAAATTACAAAATTTAAATTAAAGAGAGAAGCATGCTGTAGCTTGGAGGTGGAAGCCTGGCTGACACTACCTGCCAGCTATTTACACTGGTTGCTGTTGGAATCTTTATGGGGTAAGGAGTACCCAAAAAATTGAGGGGAAAAAAAGAAGCTATTTTAGAAGAGACAGCAGACCTACCTAAGCTGTTAAAGAAGTCACAGCCAGTCTTCTCTCTTAACAAAAGTCTTTCATCTATCCCAGAAACTTGCTCTGCAGGGTGTTTCTCTAAATTTCGACTTCCACAGCTATTATGGCAGTAGGAAAGGCTCCAGGACAGGTGCTGGAAACCATATGCTTGCTTCATCAACAGGCTGGAGCGAGGTAAAAAACAACTTCAGAAGTGCTACACAATTAAATCATCCAACCCTGTCTCCATCTAGGTGGGTGGATAACAGCTGGCTGCAGGAAACAAGCATGCTGGATGTAATAGGAGCAGGATGTGACAAGTTAAAAAGCCGAGCTCCTACTATTATTCCAAGTACAATCCTCAAAATAAACCCTTGACATATAAAATACAGGAATTGAAATCATGGGCCACTTTGCTGTTAACAGCTGCTTATTTTCTTGGGCTGTTTTGGCAGTCTGTGTGGTCCTCCCAGGATCATCTCTGCCTTGAACTTGAGTACCAGAGCTTCGGAACACCAGAGCCTGACAGTAGAAAGCAACCCTCACTGTGTCAGGTGACAGTTTGATTTTCAGAAAAATTTTTAGAAGATAACACAGATTCCAGAGCATGAGACCAGCCCTGGGGAGACTCTGATCTCTGGTTCAGCTGGGTCTTGGGCCAATCCAGCCTTTTCTGCAAGGTTTTCCCTGGGTTTGGAGACAGCAGCCATGGCTGAAAAGAGCCAGAGGCACAGAAACGATTCAAGGCTTTTCCCCCAAAATGTCAGTCTGTGCTGTGAAGTCACAGAAGCCTGCTCAGGGCTCCGGTCTGTGAGCATCCTAAACCCATCTAAATGTGGGCCACCATCTCATGGCATCATAGCAGGCCCTTTCCAGCTGAAGGAAAAGCCTGCAATAGTACTGATGTGCCTGAAAACTTGCCGCCATCCCTCAAAAAAAAGTTTGAGGCAGCAGAGACCACAGAGGCTGCGCAGTGAGGAGACGCCAGCAGCGCTCCCAGTGCCCTCAGGCAGGACCTGTGGTCACCTCTACTTGTCACCAAACCACAGCCAAGCTCGCCTGCACGATGCACACAGCTAGTGCTGTTCCTCATGGAGGGAAATAATTACGAAAAGCCTTGCTTGAACAAAATCTCTCTTTTGTTAATTTTTAACACTCCCTCCTCCTCCAGACTGAGTAATTTGCAGCTTTTGCTTTCATTTTTAGGGGAAGTGACCCAGGTCTCCTTGGAGGCAGGAGACCTCTTGGCTTCACCAGCCTTTGCCACGTTCCTAAGTTACTACTGTTGTGCTTCAGAGTCTGGCTGGACCTCAGAGTGTGCAGGTCCATCTCACTGCTTGCAGTTTAAGCCATGGGAATGTTGCCAAAACAAACTATAAAGGGAACAAGATTAAAAAGCAAATAGAGGCATTCAGGAAGAAAGGCTACACTGACACTGCTTCACAGCCCACCTCTTGCCCCCACCTGTTTTAACAGCCCATCCTGTTAGCCAATATTAAATGCAATTGAAAAACACTAAAAATCCATACTGGGTCATTTTTCTACTTGAGGTTTGGAGGAGCAGATTGAACTGTCTGTCCTGGGGTGGTTTTTAATGAACAGTGCAGCTTGCCTGTAAGTGGTTTGGGTTTTCTCTCTATTCCCCATAAACATGAAGTATTTAATGCAGGGCTTAATTGAGGTTGAGGTACATAATGTTGTTTTCTTTAATGGTTGTTATCCAAGTGAAAAAAGGGAACTGTTTTAAGATACAAGAAAATGCTTTTATGGCCTCAAAGTCCTGTCACCAATACAAAACAAGTTCCTTTCTGCAAGGGCTGACTGCCAAAGTGAAGCAAGTGCCTTTCTCCAGAGAAGATTAATCCAATATTTACTCCATCAGCAATGTCAAAATCTCTATCAAGGTGCTGAAGTTTCTGCACCAGGGCTATCAAGACAAACCCCACCTGACCCACAAGAGCATGAAGGAGCTTGGGGCCAGTGTTACCCTGACTCAGGTAATGACGTTCCTGTCCCCAGCGTACAAACAACACCGCGGTGCTGCCGTAAAACTCCTGGCAGCTGCAGGAATCCAGGTCTGCAGATTTTTCCTCTTGGTTTACAACAAGCAGGAGACGATGTCTCCCAGTTGTCAGATGGTGAAGGGGCGACTCCCATGCAGGAGGGGCCAGCAGAGCCTACACTTAACCGTGTTGGGAAATGGAGACTTCCACGCTGGTGGAGGCTGAGATGGAGAACAGCTCCTGCTCTGGCAGACCTGCACCCAGGGGACAGAGCCAGTGCCATGCAGCTCCCGGGCCGGACAGTGGAACCAGTTTGTTGTCCAGTCTGGAGGTACATTTTCTTACCAAATACAAAAGCACATCATGCTACAGAGCAGCATTCAGCAGCCTTTCAGTCAGGGTGCTACCACAGGGACAGGTTGCGATCTACAGCTGGCCTGACTTACAGAACAAATGGTATTTATCCAGGCTAATACTCCTCTGGAGTATTAAGGCATCCACTGTCTTCCCAACCCAAAGAACATCCCGCACATACAAATACAGACATACAAGGTTACCCTCCAAATCAGGTGAAGACATGGCCTAGGCTGCCTTTGCTTTCCCATTGTTAAGTAAGTGCAAGACCTACTGCCACCATCTTCATCATTCCTCTACCCCTGAAGGTTTAGTATTCCCCTGCAGAAGAAAAACAGAAAATCCTCCCTAGAGGAGAGCAGATTTCTTAGGTACTCAATTCAGAAAGTATCTAAACTATCTCCTGAAATTCTTCACTAGAACCAAAAAGAGATCCACCATTGTACCCAAACTCATTTAATGAACAAGAGCCCCTGAATGAAGCGGCAATCCTTAAAATACACCTACATGCCCCATCCAAAATATAACCATTCAGTAAGAGTCTGTAGTGTGGTACCATCTCTGTACTGTCATAGAGATGGAATGCTACACCTGGAGCTTCCCATATTTTCAGCCACTGACACCAAAATGCTGAATGTTCCTCAGAATTCTCAGGAGGTACAATGAAATAGAATCCAGAAAGGTTTTTTTTTCCCCCATTTCCTTAAAACAATATGTAGCTTCCAAAGGCAAAACTCTTTATAAATCTTTTGTAAGAATGAGCTCTTACTTTTCTATGTAACAAGCCCAAAGACAGCACCAGCCTATGGAAATGGAGGCTGTTACTCTGTGAGAAACCTCTGTCACAGAGACAGGGCACAACTAGAAATTCTTATCCAAATAATGATCAGAACGGGCGTAATTGCATCACCCAGCCTTCTGGCATCAAACCTTAACAGGGAGTCTAGTTTCTCTTACCTTTCTCCTCCTTGGAGAAAGGACCTGTCCATAAAAATCTCAAGAGCACTCAGGTCTCACCTGCAGGAACACTTGGTTTTAGTTAATGTGACTGTTATGCCTGGCAGTCTGAGATTTAGATGATGCTATTTACTTACCACTTATTTGGAGAAGTTAAAAACAAAGGTACAAGAAATAGATTACCCTGGGTATTGTCATTGCCCTGAGCAAACCGTTTTCAACCAACAGCTGCACAAATCACTGCAAAGCTTAACCACACACTTCACTATGCATATGCACAAAAATAAATTAAATCCCCCCAACATTACTTTTCTCCAGGCACAGTTATTAACCTAATGGTGCTTTGTTAACAAGCTCAGTCTCTAATTCACTGGGGGTGGGGGGGAAGAAATGACACCACCTTCTCTTCTCCCAGGCTCCCAGCTCCTTTGCCTCTGAGCTTCCAGCTACAGCTCAAGGCAGCCTAAAAATTTACTATGAGAACTTGTTACAACCCGAGATGGAATTTCAACTTGTTCTTAAAAAAGGGTCACCCCTCCATCCAGCTTCATCTGATTGCTCTTATTTCTTGCTATCAATTGAATTTGCAGTTTAATTTGCATGTTCCCTCATTTCCAATATGGCCTTCACTGAGGAAGCTCTCTACCTCAATTAGCCTTTTCCTCTCAGCCCCTCTCAAGTAACACATTATTTCTGTGACCTCTTCACTCCAAAAAGACAACACCTACTCTCCAGTTTCTGGCCATCTCTCCATAATTACGGTGCTATGGAGGAGGTGACAAAAATCAAAATAACTAATAAAGCTACTAAACTCCCTCTGCTTTACTGGAGACTTCATTCATGTTTGACAAACCAAAAGTTTTCAGAAGGCAAAAGTTATCCTCAAAGACCTATTCCAGACAGTTTAAAAGATGTGTTAACATCCTAGTTAAAAATACTGCAGCATCAGCTTCTTTAATGAGGCAAGAAGCTTAGGGTAGTTAAACTCCATGTCTTTACAGTCAACCAAAATATAAAATGCCTGAATAATCTTGAGTTAATAAGGCTTATAAAAACACCTTATTTGAGCACATCCTTGTAAAACCATCTCATTTTAAACATATCAAACTTGAAAAAATCCTTCTTTGCATGTTGGCCCAGTAATTAATTACGCTTACTGCTAAAACAAATCCACATTTTTAATGTGAATTCATCTATCTTCATTTTCTTACTGCTTTAAGATTCCATGTCTGCTAAATTTAAAGCTCATTAGTAAGTATTTCCTATGTAGGTATTTACTAATTTCAATTAAGTCACTCTTCACCATCAAGTTAATTATGTTGAGCTCCTACACAGCCTTCTTCTGGTTTTTCCAGTACCTTATTCCTATAGCTCTTCCCTAAGCCTTTTACAGTCTCTCCCAAAACCGACAGTTTTCCAGGACTGGTAACACTAATGCAAACAGAAACAAGATACACATATTTTAACTGCATGTCAATCTTTGTTCAAACAACTCCCTTCAGCCAAGCACCAAGTATGGATTGCTGTACGTGTAATGCATGTACTTTCCCAGCTTTAATTCACTTTTTCCTTGCATTTAGGTTCTGGAAATACATGGCACAAACTTTGGTTATTTCCTCCCAATTGAGTAGCTTCAAAACTGTGCTAGCATGACTGTATTTTGCAAAGCAAGCCAGGCTGTTTTACAACAGTAATTGACAAATACTTTTAGTAGTTATCTGTTATCTCCAAGCTGCTTGGGTTGTACCTGAACTAACGTATGAAGGTGCCAATCCACTACCATGGAGGAAGGCCAGGAGCTGGTTTGCTAAGCCTTGATGGTCTTTGCTTGCAACTGAATTAATTAGAGATGTTGGCTGACATCTCAATTTCTTGTGTTTGTTTTGTATTACTCTTACCTGAAACACTGTGAAGATATTGAGACTCCACCCTTGTGCCAGTATCTGGCCCTTCCCGAGAGCCAATTTGTTAGGAAGCCATTAATCACTTTCCTGATGGCACCCTGCTTCCTAAAAGAAGCAAGTCACTCACTATCTGTTGCCCCTACCCGCAGCACACACAGCCAAGGGCTCCCCTTACACAGTCCTCCAGTCTCTGAAGTGTCCACTTCCAGAGCCATGAATTACTAGAAAATGTACTGCTCAAGTCAAGATCTTTTAGTCACAAAGCAAGGACTCAAGGCAAAATTATTTCATTAGCTCTCTACTCTCAGCACTTTTCAGACTGCTTGTTTCGGCTTCGGGAAGACAAAGGCAGTGAGTTACACACAGTGCACAACTTACAAGTGTGGCTCACGTGGGACAAAAACCCAACACGTGACTAACCAGGCAAGGCCCAGGTTCATGGGGATGCCTGAAAGTTCCCCGTGACACGAGCTGCATCGCGTCTTTGCAGGACAAGCTGCACACTTCTGTCCAAATACTCCCTGAGGAAATGCCCTCCACCCAAGGACAGCCCAAAACTGCTGCAGCCAAATCCACTGAGGGGACAGGACAGTCACAAAGCTTTTCCAGTGACCCCTTCAAGCTGACAATGAAATGGCTGAAAAGAAGCTGTTTCTGACTGAAGGACACCAAGCATTTTCGTAGCAGGGTGGGATCACAGAACTACAGAATATCCTGAGTTGTAAGGGACCCAACAAGGATCATCGAAGTCCAACTCCTGGCCCTACATAGGACTTTTAGTTAAGTTCCAGTTAATGTTTTTAACATAGTCACACAGAAACCTTGTAATCTTTGAGATGCTGAAAACTTAAAATTCCCACTGACTGATGACAGTAAGCATTAATCCGTTCTTGATGGTTATTGGCATAGTGCTCTTCAGTAAACACCGACTTTGGAGGATTTACATGTATTTAAATATATCCTTCTTTCTTCTTCCTTCCCCCTCACCCCCATCTGGAAAGAATTATTCTGCAAGTCAAATGACAATCATTTGACTCATACAAAACAACATGAAACCAAGACTGTCAGTAGATTTATACCACATCCTTTAGGGGTTTAGTTTAGTTTCACATAGTGAAACATCTAATGGCTTTCATAATTTTCAACAGATAACTTGAAATTAGCCATACCGCAAACACAGCAGTGGATACACAGTTTCAAGTAACTCTTAACTGATTTTATCTGTGCTGTGAAGAAAAACCTCATTACATGCAGAAATAAAATATGCTATTTAAAGAATGTTTAAGTAATCACCTATTTTTAGGGAGTTTTTTTCCCCCTTCCTAGTATGGCATTATGCAAAAATCAATAGATAAAAGATTATCTTGTTCTAGAAGACACAGCACACTAGTCATGTGTGGTTGACATTATTCTAGATGTAAATTTGGAACAATATTAAAATTTAATCTCATTCTGTGGTGTTTCATGCACAGTTTCCAAAACAAATAAATGAACCACTGCTTTTGTGTGTTGTCCCCACCACTTTTTTTTTTTAACTATAATTTTTATTTAAATAAGACACAGGAACTTCTATACCGAAAAAAATACAAAACAAAAGCCACACATTTCCTTGTGTAAAGCAATATTGTGTGATAACTTGAATACTGTTCTGCACAGTGGCTAGAAATAACAGTACAACTATGTACAAAACTTTAAACAATATTTGACAAATTTCTACAGCTGGATGTAGAATACAATTGAGATAAACAACTGCTGGGAAATTTACATGCCAAAGCATTAGCTTTAACACATTTGGTTCAAAACCTTCAATTCTGCTAAGAACAAATGTGCATTTTAATTAATATTTAGTTTCTCGTGGAAAAAATATAAAGAACATGTAATGGCATTGCAAATATTGTACAGAGTTCAGCACTGATCTAAAAACCACTCATATCATCCCCTGATAACCTAACACCAATAACTGAGACTACGATTTCTTATCTGGATATAACCAGAGCATAAAAAGGTCATCATACTGCAATGTTAGTCTAGAAAGAAAAATATTAAAAGGAATCGATACTTACATCATGAGTATTTTCTCCCCTTTATCTTCTGTCTATAAAATATATAGTGTTTTCACCTAGGCCTGAGATCAGTAGGGTTAAAGATGGCTCTTGTGTTTCAAGAACATTTTTCACATGAAAAGGGTTAGAGACAGACCTCTCTCCTATATTTTCTGCAAGGGGAGTCAAAAAACAGTGAATGTTTTATAGGCTGCAAATTCCACCTTGTAAGACAGCATTAACAAAAACTCAGTAATAAAAAGGAAGCAATGCTTTATCTCCAAAAAAAAGCACGTATCTAGTGAGTAGTTATTGGTGGCTCACTTTCACCCCCCTCCAATCTCATCTTCAAAAGAAAAAAAATGATGTAAGAGCAAGTTTAAATGCTCAGTAGCTGCAGGCTACTAATCTCTTCAATTCCTGGAAAAGGTGAACCTTATTCTCTTAAGAGCAGACAGCATAAATGTAGTTCCACTGAGCTGAAAGCAATGGAGCAAGAACATCAAGTTTATTTTGCCTCTGGGGTCCTCTTTGTATCACAGGAAATTATCTCTGAAAGCAATGCTCCTCTTTTTCCAGTACAACAGAAGAGCACCACAAACCCAATCTTGCCATGTACTATTTTGAGAAAGTGTCCAGCCTGCAAAACTAGGATTATTTTACATGGATTTTTCTTTTATTCACACTTAAGAAGGGGGGAAAGCACACTTTTACACACACATCTTAAGTAACTGAAAGTTGTGGGAGTAGCTTTAAGTAACATGAACTTAAAACTATGGTTTTCCCCCCCCACCCCTCTTAGAACACCCACTTGCTACTTTTGGACTTTAATCCAAACACAATTACTCACTACATAAATAAAACTCTGCTCATCTAACACTGCTCGACAAAATCTGAAAACCTATTTCCAACCAGCAAATGAATGAACATTTCCAAAAGAGAAACTAAACATTAATTTGACTTTTAGACGGTAACAGTAGCATTTCACATCCTTAACTGCCAACAAAAACCATGAGAGGAAATCCCCAATCGCCCCCTGTGAAACCTGAAAGAATTTCTGTCCTTGAACAAAAACATTTTTGTCTTTCAAAATCCTCTCACACAAAACGTGGAATGTTTCTCATGTACAGCCTAGTACTGAACACTTTATTTGCAACAGTTTAACAGTCATTAACTGAGCAACACCTGAAACCTTTAAATGCCACATTTTTACATCTATTGAAATGACAGTAAATGCAACAGTTGTTTTACTTGTAAGCACATGACAAAGTGATATACATCACAGATTTGCTGGTTCTCCTCATGTTCACCCATGTCCAGGGTCATCATTCACCTGGATCTGAATGCACTTATTCCAAGAAAGTGGAATGTAATGAGGAAATATTAATGCATAAAACAAGGAAAGGCAAAAGAGTGATGTTCCCTCTTTAGCTTTGTAGCTGTAAAATATTTTATATTCCAATGATATACATTCCAAGTTACCTGAGTTTACACTTCAAGAGAAGTACCTGAAGCTAGGCCATAGGGTGGGCACTGTGCAACTGCTGTGGCCATTTTTTTTTTTTTTTTTTTGCATTGTGAGTATTACAGAAGTTAGAAACATAAACACCTGGATCAATTGTAAACATAATCCTGAAGTACAGTATTTTCCATAGGACACAACACAGCAAGACATTTTCTATTCAGACAGGCAACATTTTTTTATATAGAGAGAGAGCTTATTTATACTGTAGAATTGGAAACAGAACACAGGACACAGTACTAATCTGGTCAAACGTACTATGAAATGCATAGTCTCCACTTAAAACGCTTAATGATATATGGATTCTGCAGGCATTACTGCTTTCTCACAAAAAAATGCTGACTATGGATTCTGTCCCTGCCAAGAACAGTGTTGAGATATTTTTTCGAATGCTGCTAAGTATTCCGTGTTGTTCTGAAGTTGCCACCTCATGCAGACGTATGTGAACTACAATCTCCTCACTCCTTGTCTCGGGGCAGAGGCCTGCTCCACCTTGCTCTAGATTAACACGTAGCTCTGAGGAGAGGAATGGTCTTCAGTCTGAATTTCCTGCAAAAGCGGCTGCTGCTGCTGGGACGGTTGCTGTACCGGGATCTCTGGGGAGTCCATTGTGCTGGTGTCATCTGACAGAGATGAGAAGGAGACCCGAGACGAAAGCTGCTCAACAGTCAGGGTGCTCAAACCTGTGCTTTGACCAGAGTTTGGAGAGTTCTTCAGCGTCAGGTCTGAAGAGGGAAGAAGGGGGCCCAGAAGTTTTACAGGACAGAAAGCTGATCCGGTTGGGATGAAATTAACCTTGTTTTTGTCAGGACATGAAAAGAGAGGGGCTGAGACAGGCTGACGAGACCTACAACGAGAAAGGAGATTATATATCTGGCCAACCGACATGTTTTTTACATCATGAACTTTGTGGTTCTACACGTTGCTAAAATGTGAATGACAAGGAATGGGATTAATTGGACAGAGGGGCAAACATCTTCCATATTGGTAGTCAGCTAACTGATCCACAGCATTCAAAATAGTACAGTCACAAAAAATGACTTGGTAATTACTGGTCAAACATGCAACTTCCAGCACAAAAAATCTGCAGTACATATGCACATGAAAAAATGCCACAGTTAATTTAGAATGGCACAAATTCTTCTTTGATAAGCAATGCAGCAACAACACATTTAGTCATCTTAAATCCCTTTGAGGACCTCCATAAAATACACCTCTCCTTTCCCATATTCCATAATTTGTCTGGAGACTTTCTCCACAACCCAACATTGCTTCTTAACCACCCAGCAGGCAACGAATGCTGATAGAGCAAGAAATGTCCCCTCCTTAATTCTTTCATCCACAGGAGCTAAGCATGCAACCTCAACAGCATGTGCTGTGCTCAAATACTGCTGGGTCTAGGGGAAAAAGACATGATGGCCAAGAGTTTAACTTCCAATTTCTTGCTCAGCAAAAATATTGAGCAGTCTATGCCAGAAGCATACTACCATCTACAAACACTTTACATATGTTTCATTCCATTTTTTATGTTTTATATCTGTCAAAATGCATCTATGCTTGAAACTGATAATTATGACAGGAGAGTTTTTGTTTAAGCCACGAAAATTTAAAATGTTATTTAAAAAAATATATGGAAAGAGGTTGATAAATGCATAGGAAATTAATGTACCTTATCTTTTCTGCTTGGATTTTTGTTGCCTTTTATAAAAGTACAAAAAGAGTTAAAAGACTCCATTTTCTCTTGACACCAATATAAACACTTCAACTTCTCTTCTGTATAAACTATAAGAATAGTTTGCTCCTGAGAAACCCATCAGCTGGAATAGTTTATTCATCTGCAGTTGAATAGGCTCAGTAAACAGGTTTACTGCTTTGCAGATACCAGCTGATATAAAAGGCATTACTTACGACATTTCCTCAAAGACCTTCACTCGCTCACATCCCTCTGGGGGCTCTCGTTTGAACATGTAGCTGTTGTTTGGTTTGGGAGATGAGGCATACTTGGGCAACGGTGAGCTACTCCCACTGTCTGAAAATTTAAAGCAGTTATATTACTAGAGATTGAGAGTGCTTTTTAATTAAATTCGATTTCCAAACAAGATGCCTTTTTTCACAATTTAGCCACTACGCTGGTTTGCTTCTACCACAACACTTCCTTTATTGCAGGCTATTTCTATCACCCTTGTATAGCACATTTCTTCTGAATAACACCTTCAGTGCAGCAGCAATCTATCGTATAACAACACGTAACAGGAGGATATTTTTATCCAGAACTCTGCAATCGGAACAAAGCAGAGCTGTGATCCTGGAAACAAATATATTCTTTATTACGTAGTTCAAAAACCATAAATGAACAAGGTAATATGCATAACACATGCAGAAGAATTATGAGTGGTAATGATAAAACACCTTCTCACTGTATAAAGAGTTATTAAAAATGCGTGTATACAGCATGTATCTTATTTTAAAAATTTTTCACTGGAATACTGACCTCATTAGTCTCATGAACAGCTCAGAAGTTGCAACAAAACAAAACACCTTGTAACACAGGTACGGCTACCTCATCATTACAATATCCTACCTTACTTGCTTCACAGTTGTGAAGTTGCTTTAATATCTAAAATAAAACTTCTGCAGTTCAATTTTCTCATCACTACTGGCTATACAATACAGGTATTCTTCATAACTCTAGGTGTCTGCATATATTTTAACCAGACACACTTAGAGCCAAAGGTGTGAATATTGAGGAGAGAAGGCAATGGGCAGACTTATTTGTACTTCTCAGAAAATGTAAGAAAGAAGGCTCAAGTCTGGTAATGACAGAAGCACAAAAGTTTGAAATATCAAGACCATGAAAGGGTTTACTTTAAACAGTCGTGCTGACATGATAGTAAAGGCATTAAGGAAATAAAGTAGGTAGAGAAATAGTCATTCACAGAAGATTAGCTTTCTGCAGTGGCTTCTACCTTTTCAAAGAGCAACATCTCTCTCAGGGTAGTATTATTGGTTCTCTATTCCCTACTTAGGATTACAATAAAAAAATGAAATAGCAAAATTAAAGAGGACCCACCAATTTACAAATACACCTTAACTGGAGAGAAATAGCTGCTCTTGCTTTAGCTATTTTGGAGCCTTTCCACTAATGTGGGGTACCTTGTTCTTGACTCAAGTTTATAACCTTTGTTTACTTTGTTGTTGTGCGTGTTGCCTTTTCAGCAACCCAAGCACTTCAAACACTACGATCTAGCTTCAAAGTGGACAAAGTTGTACCTAACAGCTTGCAAACAGTAACTACACAAACTTTTCTATTACCATGACTCAAATACACAGGCTAATCATTAGTTGTTTTGAAACATTTCTGCTTCCTCTTACATGAAACAAATCAACTCAAATGTCATACTTCCCTTTGAAGATTTATTATGAAAGATATGAGAAAAAAAAAGAAGTTGAAGTGAACCTCAGTAGTGTATTGATTATTCAGCTCTTTCCTGCTATACAGTGAATACAGAACTTCTATTTACAGAATTTTTGGTGTTAACTATGAAGGCAGAAAATGCTTAGAGATGATACAGATATTTGCCAAGTTGGGAGCATGATGGTCCTGTTGGCACCTTTCCACTGTTGGCCCACATAGCTCATTCCAAACACAGAAATCATTAACAGAACCCAGACAGTTTGTTTCCTCCTTCTAATATTTAAAATTGAAGATCCAAGTTTCTATTTAAAAACTTTGAGACATAAAATGTACTACTGTTCATTCCACCAAATAGTGGAAAACCGTGGCAGTACATCCAAGGGAAGAATCAAACAGAATTCAAAGTTAAGTCAGTTCTTGGAAGATTTAGACGTGTCTACTAGCCAGTTCAGCTTTCAATCAAGTTTTTGGTTTAGTTAGCCCTGTCTGGCTGAAACTTTCTATGCACAACAGCTGTTAAATAAGTATCTCTCTTTACCCTCCCAGCTTTTAAAGCTTACTAAATTGCTATATTTTCATTTTGACCAAACACACAGCACACACTATTTGAAGAATACGTGTGCTTGTGAGGAGGCTCACACGTACAAGGCGGGTTTTGGGTGAGAGCACAAGGGAACACAGGCCTCAAGCTAAAAAGTGGCAAGAGGTGGAATTCACAGCTTAAGCCAGTCACCACTTGTGTATCCTGTAAGCTCTTCAGTGCTAAACTGTCACGTCATTAATCCTTGACGACACTGCAAGTAAATGTGAGTTGTCAGAGGGTTTGATGTGCGGGTTTGTTCTCTCTGAGGCCCCACGGCCGAACCCTCGGATCCCGCCAGCAGGGGGCGCCCTGCCGGCATGGCCTAGCCCACACGTCCCATTCCATCCCATATTGTCGTCCCATTCCATCCCGTGTCGTCCCATTCCATCCCGTGTCGTCCCATTCCATCCCGTGTCGTCCCATTCCATCCCGTGTCGTCCCATTCCATCCCGTGTCGTCCCATTCCATCCCGTGTCGTCCCATTCCATCCCGTGTCGTCCCATTCCATCCCGTGTCGTCCCATTCCATCCCATGTCGTCCCATTCCACCCCCCGTCGTCCCATTCCACCCCGCCAACAGTGACTGAACATTAACAGATGGAATCTTTAAAGTGAGTTTTGCTGCCACAAACACACACCAGGCAATATGGAACCTTATCACGTGGAATTTCTAAACACAAATATTTAAAACGGATATATTCTGTTATCTAGGAAGCATGTTAAGATTGTCATTAGAACACTAAAAATACTATTTTAACCTTAATATCAGAAACTATAGCTTGCACACAGTAGAACAACAAAGGAGACTAACTAAAAAAGAATCTGTAAAACAGTTTTTTGAGTGACAATACTTAAAGGAAACAAGCAGCTTTGCCAGTGAACCTTGGGATTTGTTTTGATACGTTCAAAAATACCTAATACGACTATTCAAAAACTTCACTAACAATTTTCATTTAAAAAACTATGAATCAGGTGCACAGCTCTGCACAAGAAATAAAAGATGCTTTAGGAATGTAAAGCTCTGCTGTGTCTGTCCAGAACATTGGCTCCTCTCACTGCTCATGTCTTTCAGTCAAACTACTAACCTTCCTTTCCTATCCAGCAACACACTCCAGAATCATTAATAATGCTGATAACTGTATTTTTTAATGGTAAAGCCAAGTTACTGTCGTAAAGAGGAAAATTAAACCTTGAGAAAAGTAACAAGAAAAATAATCTTGGGGTCAAAACATCTACATTTGGTTACACAATGCATTTTCCCAAACTTAAGAGGCCTCACAAAAAACCGACGATGGTTTTATTCTAGCATCACAAAAGCCTTTAAAATGAAGGTGCAAAAACCTTCCCAACTTTTTGTCGTATAAAGCCGTTAACATCCACAACAAGTGTAACAACTGTCTCTCAAAAATTGCTATTCCCTTATAATTTCTACCTATATCCCTCACTTATCTATAACAACTATTTTGAAGATAACATTCTTATTCAGAACAACTGGCCTATGGGATCTGGATGACCTGAGAGTAAAAGGTACCTTCCTGACTATACTTTTATAACCTCTGAACAAATTACTTTCTCTTGGAAAACCGCTACATGTTTTCCTAGTTTTTATGTTGCCCTTAAAAAATTAAGTTGTGATGAGCAGTTCAAGCTTTTATCTTTTATATGCACACTACTATGTACCTTACTTAAGCTAACTTTAAAATGCCATTATGATGACTTACAAAACTGGCTGTTTATCACTGTCACCTACACACTACTACTAGAGAAGCCTTTTGATACAAGCCTAGCATTAAAGCCAGTCTTAAAACCATAATCCCCAAGTAAGTATCTACTCATAAATTTCACTCCAGTTAGCTGTTCAAAAAATCCAAGGCAGGAGATAAAAAGCCTTGAAAAGCATTAAAAAGGCTAGATGCACTATTTCAAACTGTCTTCACTTGCTACCGCCAATAATGTACCACTGAAAATTCCCATTACTGTGATAACGGAGTACTAACTGCAAAAGGAATTATTCTTTTCATTTCCTTGCTTTTTAACTTACATTTGTTATCAGGACATATATGAACCAATTTACCTGTCAAGATGGTTTTTTGTGTGCTAATACTTTAGTGGATGTTTCTATAGTGATTCAGTCTTGACAACACATTAAAATTCACATGCATAGTATAAGGAAAAGAAGTATGGTGAGGGGGAGCTAATAACACTGTTGTTTTTGGAGCATGGCCAACTATCATGTTGAACTAAGACCTTTACTTTAATGTGGTTAACTTACACACTTGCACACATCCGCCCCCAGTTCAGGATTTGGGCAGATGGATTTGTTTTCCAATGTTTCCTTTAAAATCCAAGATGGGAAAATAATGCTTTTCATAAACCAAGACAAGCTAGTATTTCTCCAGCTGACTCCCCCAATCCCATTCCCAAATTAGTTTAAGAATTATTAAACAGTATTTACAAAAAAAGCTTAACCTTACTTATAACCTTAAAATATTGCTGTCTTTAGCTCATTAGTAAATATATGCTAAATCTTAAAAGTTTTTCTTTCCTCTGTGAAACTTACTACTCTTAGCTTGCATGATTTACCCAAATCCTACATCCTCCATACTGAAGTCCACATTCCAGCTACCACCAGAAGAACAAAGGTAATTTCCTCAGTAAACAGCTCTCCAAAAAAGTGCAGTCCTTTTCACACTAGTGCCTATATTCTCACATGCCATGGACTATCAGTAACTCTTAATTACTGAAACTCCAGTTGTACTCCTGCTATAAAACCAAACAACATTTTATGGACTTTGAAAAAAATGCAGGATATTGATATATAAACACATGTATTATTCAAAGTTTTTGAGTTGTTATGCAACACATACAGAGAAATAATTACCCTCCATCAGGTTCCTCAAACTGATATCCGAGCTTCTCACCGAACAGCTTCAAGTGGCATGTAAGAGTTCAGAAGTGGAGTACTTTCAATAGAAGCCCAAAACTTCATCACCATTTTGAACAGCAAGCAGCTCACCCACAAAGAATATACAGTCTACCGCACACCTTTCTGAAACCTTTCTTAAACACAAACATGTTACAGTCTGAATTCTTCACACTGGAATCTTCATAAATAGTTAACTGTTTGCTGTGCTCCTCTGACGTATTTATGGAAGATGTTTGTGAAGTTTCACAAACAAGAGGGAAAAAGATATGTAAACAAACAAAACTGATTTTCAGATAAATCCTCAATCCCTCCACAACCATCAAACAAAAACAAAAACTGATGTAATGAGTAAAATGAAGGTAGTTGTAAAAGCAGGACATCACATGCCTCCCATAGGCAAAGGCAGGCTATTCTACTCTCACCTTTATCACGGTCATAGAGTAAATCTTCTGTCGAACAGGGACTCCCATCCTGAGATTCAGGAGGGCAAAAGGGAGAGACACATGGTGAGTGACTGCTGCAGCTGCTGCTGCGCTCCTGGACTGACGGAGTCTGAGTGTCAATGCTTCGGGTACTACTACTACGATAGTGAGCAGGCAAGGGGGCCCTTCGGCCATCAGGGATATCCAGAGGCTGCAACAGAAAAAAGCAATGCATGTTACAGAGAAAGATCAAACTCGTAAGCAATGTCAGCCTGTAGCACTCATAAGTAAGGGCCTTAAGAACAACAAACAAGCCACTTTCGAAGGAACAGGAAGATTTCACACAATAATGCAATGTGCAATGGACACAACATATATTAATTATGAGTACTGGGGCAATGTGCACATGTTCCAAGGCAACTACATCCTCTCAATGCAAAGTTAACACCTGCACTTCAACATATGCTAGTATTATGATTTTAGGTTAAGTTTAAAAATGCAAACCTCCCTCTCAAATCATACTGAGCACCACAGTTGTCAATAAAGGTCACTGTTATTATAAAAGAAAAACAAGTACCCCAACCAAGATCACATTTGGATAAAAGGGAAAGTAGAAAATGTCAAATACAATGACATACTTTTACCGTAACAACCAACTGAATTACAATTATAAAAGAAAACATCCAAGTTTCGTTAGTAAGTTGTAATTCTCTAGCGCACCCCTGTATTTCATCCTTCACTTCTATAGATGATGCACACACATGCTTATAACAAGGCTCACAAGCTTTGTCTTGAACCAAAGCTAGTAAGCTCTGCCTGCCGTATCAGCCTAGCTGGCACCAGCCAGAGTGATCCTGCACCCCATTCTGCAATACACTGCATAGACATGTTCGCAGCAGTAGATTGGCATGCTCTACTTACTTGTCCTTCCCAGTGGAAAATTAGTTTTTATAATAAAGACTGTGCTGCTTTAAATGTAAGAAATCAAATGGGAATTACAGTTTTGCTAAGAAGTGAAGGGGAAAAAAACGCCAGCAAGGTTTAAACATAATTTTTATCCTCACTTCAGTGGTCCAAACCATAGAGAACAGCTTAAATGTCCTAGCTACAAAAAATTAATGTCTTTTTCCTTCTCACTTCAACTGAACATTTTTATTTTATTGCCTCTCTTCCCCATATATTCCAAAACTGTAACAGCTTGTTCCAGAGCCTAAAATTCAACCCAACACATTTCCTAGCAATGAGGACATGAAACCTACTGGCTGAATATCACAGTCTCCCCTTGTCAGCAACAGTCTATCCAGAAAACCACCACATATTGCACAAAGAGGCAGACATAGCAGAGCAGGAAGATCATTTTCTTCTTACGAGCCTCCCAGTTAATACCATTTCATATTTCAAATAAGAGCAAAGAAACACACCATAAAGAGAAAATTACAGTTGCTACATCAAATGCTGTAAGGTTTGGGCACAGCTGTGTGGTCTGTTCCAACAGCTCAGTTCACATTGCATATGTGTTACAACACGACTGTGTGTTCTATTCCCATCACCCCCAACAGGCCGTGACTCATTCAGTGCACAAGACAGACCTGCAGCATTGTATCATTTGTTATACAGATAGAAGAGAGAGAGAAAACAAGACTGAAGCTGTAGAAAGAAAACAGTCTCATAATTATCATAACCAAAAAAACAAAACAAAACAAAACAAAAACAACAAAAAAACCAAAATAAACAAAAAAACCTGCCATGCAGAACAGCAGTTTTACTTCTGTCTCTGCCACAAAAATTCTGAGATGTCAGGAAATCAACAGAACCAATCTCTTTTCTAGTATCTTTTCTGGATACCTGGTTTATACAGGTCTGATTTGTAAAAGTCTTCTGCATTCACAGATGCAGAAGGAGACTACAGGAGCTGCACTTTAAACTCCTAAAATGGGCTGTAACACCCTGAGTTACCTGAAGAGCCACACTATAGAACCCTGATGGATTTGTGTTTCTCCATCCAGAAAGTATAAATAATATCTTCTCACACAAGTGTGATGAAAAGATAACAAAATTTCAGACACTCTCCTATTATAAAGAAGCAAAAACTTGGGAAGAAATTCAGATTTCTGATTTCAAAGCAAGAAGACACAAATCTAAGGAGGAGAAAAGAAAAACACCGAACAGCTGCTCATTAAGGGCGTATACCACGGTCTATGTAAGAGGTAAAGCAAGGGGGGGGAAAAACCAGTAACTGATCACGTAATTAAAGACTTCAGGATAACACAGATGTTTCCACACCTGGATGAACAATGCAGTCTCAGGTAGTCAGGAAGTATATCCCAAATCACATATTTCAATCTCAGGTACAAAAATAATCCATATTTTTAGACATGGATCTAAATATATATACAAGCAAAAAAAGCTAAATATTTCTCATTCTTTAGAAGTGCAATAAATTTTAAGGCATAAAAAATGCTAGTTAAATACAAAAGCACAGTAATCTGAAATATTATCTTTCCCTTAATGCTGACAAGTGCAAAAATATCCATAAAAATATCGACTAAAAGTATTTTGCTTATTAAAAATTTTATGTATCAAATCTGATCAACATAAAAACACTTTCAAAGTTACTTTCCATGAGTCATGCCCAAACTATTCTAAAACTGACGTTCTCACAACCTTACAACATAAGAAATACGGTTACTAATTTGGTACAGCTGCTATTAGTTTCCATATTTCTGACGTTCTCACAACCTTACAACATAAGAAATACGGTTACTAATTTGGTACAGCTGCTATTAGTTTCCATAATGTTCAATGCATGGAAAACAACTAGAAATTACTGCACTCTGTATGTTATTTCTTGAGGGTTTTTTAGCAAGAACGTCCAGTCAAGCACTAACCTTATGCCAAATGCATTCTGACAGGACACCTGTCCATCCCTATGGGATGTGTTCTTGGACACACTTACACACTGCTCTCATCTCCCTGCAAAGGTATTGAAATGTTCCATCTGACAACAAGCACACATTTCTCAATACACTGTTAACGTTCACCACTTTGTTTCCATATCATTCTTTTTGCTGGAAAAAAACCCAGCACTCTACTTAGGAGCATCAGGAATGCTACCAGTCTATAATAATATTACCAATGGGAGGCTCCTCACAAGCCATACATCTGTTTGAGAGGCAACTTCTTGAGAGCAAAGCATTCAATGCTATTGATTTTAAAACTCTCCTCTAGACTGGAACACAAAGGCAGACATAGGAAAGTGCTTCTTTCTACTGTCATCAGTGAAGCCATCAATGCATTAGATAAGGTGCAAGTGCAAAAACCAAAATGTATCCTAGGAAAGAACACTTGGAAAAAACCCAGAGTTTTCAAATGAAGGCTATGAAGATTTAAGTAAGGATCCTCTGTATCTGTGCAAAATAGAAAAAGTCCTTTTATTACAGGATTAAATTTTCAGATAGGTACATAAAACCGCCTTGCCATCTAGTTCCAGAAGCATTAGGAATCAAACATGGAACACAGTAATCAGTTTACTTATACTGTGTCATAGTCCATCAAAATTACTTTATTTCTAATTACTTCTATATACTAGATAGTTCCAGTAGAATGTTTTTCCTAACACAAGACCTACAAATGAGTCCGTGTTCTGCGACAGGGCACTTTCCGTATTTTCACGATTGCATTCTGTAAGAGGGAACACTTCTTACTGCCCAATCCCTACAGTAAGTCCACCATCTTATTGTACCTCAGTCTCCAAGGTTTGTGCTGTGAAGTCACAATGGGACAAAGAACAAAAGCCTGCCACGACTTCACAAAAAGCTGATTGCCTCTTACAAGTTATGGTGGGAACAGAGACACACCATCACACCTTGTCGAAGTTAATCATCAAGTTATAAAAAAAAGGGAAGGAAAATATACCCAAGAATTTTGAATAAATGCATTAGAACATGAATTAAAAGTTTAATAATAAATTTGAGGAGAAAGAGGTGATTAAGAAGTGACTCAATAAGGACAACTTAGTTTTATGAAAGCAAAGAGAAAACATATTCAGCTAACTAAGCAAGATGAGTTATCTGGAAAAAATACATACGTGGCTAAACTGCAAAGAAAGAGATTTTTTTAATGTTTTGACCACTTACAACGTAATGCCTGTAAACTTTATAGTTAATTGGGTTATTAAAAGGTAATGACACAAAAACAATACTGATCACCAACTGTCTTTATGAAACACAAAAATAATAATTCCCTTGCTTTACTTTTCTTACTTTTGTAAGTACAATTTCAATCATTAAAATGGCATTTTAAAAAAAATGAAGGTTTCAAAGAACTAACAGAACTAAGTCAGTATGAGAAAAGACAGAAGACCTATTCCAAAGCAACAAATAATCTTTGACTGCTCTTTTAAAATAGTTTCTAAAAATTCAAAATGTTACAGCAAGAAAGAATGGCAGAAAATGGAAAGAAAAATGAACAGGTTCACTAGCAGTGAAACTAATGAAGTTTGGTTTCCTATGGTTTATCTTTTGTTCAGTAATTCCTAACCTTTAACCTAGCTGCCCCAACTCCCCCAAGCTAAAACACAGCTAAATTGTTGTATTAGAAGAAAGTTCATCAGCAGTAAGATTGAGTAAATTATGATCTTGTTATGATCTTCCATAAGAAAACTGAGATCTAGTAATCTCAAACACAGTGCCAGGAGTCCCACTTTAGGTCTCACAAGACCAGACTTCACAGAAATTAACAGTTACATAGCAGGAAACAACCCTCTGCCCACAAAGATGGACTTGACTTCAAGGGCAATGTCTGATTTATTACTTTCTTTTGTGTCTGAAGCTCTCGCCAGCCTGAATGTTTGGAGGAAGGGTTCATTATTGCCTTGGTTGCATAAACTGCTGAGCACCTCTGGCCCAAATCCAACAATGCACTTAAGTATGTGCTTAACTGTTTTGCTGGATCAGAGTCAGTACATTCAGTAACATAGGAGAGCTCTGTATCCCAAGCAATAAGCTGTTAAAACCCAAGGACAACATTTACAAAGATGATTTGTCTGATAAATAAATGAAATTTCCTCCAACTATAGGAGATTACAACCCTAGCCATAGCAACATCAATGGTGGCACTACAATACACACCATTTTATACTCTCTTTGGAGATGGTGCAATAAGGCTTATTGATCTGGGATTTCAGTTTGCACATTTGATTTTTTTTTAATTCCCTTGCTACAATACACACCTCTTCTAAAGGGATGAGACAGCCTTAGGAATGCAAACTTAGCATAAAACTCCTACTACTACAGTATTTCTTTCTTAAGATTGCTTTGTCCACACAACTAAGTGTCTGGAGAAACCGAGACTACTCCAAAACTTTTTAAGTTTACTACTGAAATGAAGAACTACAAATATACGGTTTCAGAATCTTAAACCTCTGATTAAAGTTTTATAGCTTGACTTGTATACTGAATTGCTATTACATGACCACTCCTGAGAAAAGCACCTACACCTTGGAGAAGATTAGAAAAAATGATGGAGTAGTTTATCCCTCAGCAGAAAATTTTCACTGGCTGTTTAGGAAACAGTAGCTGTAAACCAAGTATTCCACACTTTAAGTGTCATCTAAGCACTAAACTCCTCAATGACAAGTCCAGCACTCTAAAACAAAGCTGCCCCATTTGTCAGTATTTCCCATACAGAGATCTCCCTGGACAGATCACAGAGGTTTCATGGAAGTAAAATGGTTCACATTCAGCTTAAGGAAAAAAAAAGCATTAAAATCAAAAAGGAGAGCATAGACCAGAATCTTACATCTTGCTCAAGAAAAAGAATGCAAAATAAAGCAAATACAACCATTTCCTGATCTCTAATTACTTACTACTGCAGCCTGGAGTATCTGAATGTTCAAACACTTGCATTTCATATGAAAACTTTCAAGTTCTCTACAGAAAGGGCATTCTAAACCGAGCATGTTTGGCCAGAAGCCCTCAAAAAAGAAAAACAAAAAAAACCCCACCACGCTAAAACACTGAAACAAAGTTTTCAAACAAATAGTTCTTTGAAGAAAATTATTTGTAATTTCAGCCACAAGGAAGGTTCCTCAAGAGGAAGGTTTTCCATGTGTTTATAGATTACAACAAGATAACAACCATAAACATGTTACTGTACACTTACCTTGGATACTTCTTCTTTGCCACTGTTCTCCTTAATGAATACTTTTTCCAATTCAGGGCTTATTCCTTCTACATTATACGGCACACGTGAAGCAGTTGATTTTGGCACTGAAATGTTTGACAGTGGCATAGGGACTGATCTGGAAATACAAGCCTAGAAGGTAGACAGCAACATGATTTAAAGATGAAAAATGGAATAAAGGCAGAAATCTGAGACCAAAACTAAAAACATTACTAAGTAAGAAGCTGTGTGTTAATTTTGCCATCTAGAAGACCATCTTTGCTTGGTGAATTTAAATAAAAACAAATGCCTGCATAAATCAAAAGCTGATAAAATCATCTCTACTTAAAGAAGAGTTGTATAATCAAAGAATTCTATGACTTCACTGGTAGTAAGTAGACAGGTGTATGTGCTTTCCAGATGCACAGACTACAGAATACACTGTAGGGGGATGGAGAGGACACAGGGCACTAATGTTAATGTTTTAACTGGGATCCAAAAGGCATTTCCTAGCATTCCTAAAGCTTAATGACTCAACTGAAATATTCATTTAGTGCACTTTTACTCTGTTTTCATTGGCTTTAATGAATGAAAAATAAAACATTCATTCTGAACTTTAAATTTCATTAGCTTATAGCTTTTCAGACATTAGCTTATGTCAAAGGTCTTAAGAGAAATCATCTTGAGTTTAAGAAACAAGCATATAAGTAAGTACAAATACGGTTTTCAGAAAAGCCTGTTGAGTGGAGGTCTATTACTAATAGGAAACATTCACAAGAGTGCACACACATCTTGCACAGTCAACCTCGAAAGCTTCACCGTGGCAGCCATGAACAGCACTCAATGTCAATCAATGTGTTCTCCTCTTGCTCACAGAATCACAGGATGCTTAAAACAAAATGCAAACATTTTTTCTGGGTTCTTATCGAGTGAATCTTCCAAAATGTGCAGCTACAAAGGTGCAAGTCGTTTGCCTGCAAGCATTCTCTGACTGACAAAACACACTGCCTGCACGATGGCTTCATCACAGAACACCTTCCTGAGAAATCGAAGTCTCATTTGAGCAATGACAAAGTGAGCTCCAAGTAGTAAAGAATGCTTCTTCACAGCATATGTCCTAAGTGGATTTCAATCTGTGTTAAAGACTGTTTGCACTGTGACTATAACGGCACAGGTATTTGCAGCAACTTACCTGGAGCTGTAAAGCAAAACTTTTTTCTATGCAAAATGTAGTAGGATCCTTTTTTATATCAAATTCCTATGTGTCCTCATCGCAGTAGGTTTTAACCACAAGGTTTTATCCACACAGAAGGAATGTAAGGGATGAGCCATCACGGCTCAACCAGCTGCTTTACTAGCTGCTACATAAAACACCAGCTAGTTAGAAAGGCAGTCAAGAAATACTATGACAGAACCAACATTTCAGATGTTCAAAGAGTGGCCTGTTAGTAACATGGAGTCCAAGTTAAGGATCTACTACATGTGAAATTTAATCAGAACTCAAATATCTGCACTTCCAAATAAGCCATGATTAAATGCATTCTACAAATGGCTTAAGGTTTATGGAGTCATTGACCAAACCTCATCTGAGCTTTAGAACTGAAATTGGGTTTCAATTTTGCTGACAGTTTGTAATGACTAGATCATGACTGCTTTGGGCATCCTTCATTGCACGCTATTTTGGTACTTTATTTTTATTTTCTATTTTTATTTTTTAACTAGCCCAGATGAAATTAGGTTACAAAACTGATAAGCATATGCCTTCCAGACGAGTTTTGAAACTGTACCACAAAAAATTAGTCTTGGAAGCAAGTAGGTATTCCTGGAAGCACAGGATTACCTGGCCATGCCCAGAACTTCTACAGCATCATAATATATTTCAGCTGCTATCCTGGTGCAATCCTGCTTTTTTTATTATATGCTGACCATCAGATAAACTCCAGCAAAGGTACAGCAGTATCAGATTGTTAAGCCTTTCAGTGTCCCACACAAGAGAACAAACGCAAGACAGGAAGGCTCGCAGGCTATTCAGCCAACCTCGATAAGGTAGAAGGCTGTTAACATAAGGAACTACCTACTTACCTGAGTCTGACTGATTGCTATATGGTTGCCATGGAGAGGTGACTGACGTTCCTTCTCTTTGCTGTGACGACTGCTCTGCTTACTGCGCTGAAGCTGCTGCCTCAGTTTGGCAATCTGCTGGAAAGAAGGACAGGTGAAGCGAGAATGAGTTATCCAATGGGTAACTGCTCAAATCTTCACATATAATGGGTCACAGACATTTTAATCCTCTTTGGAAGATTTTATAGACATATGAGATCACCTTTCCTTGAAGTATGAGCATGAAAGCTTCTTTCTGCTTATCAGATGCTTTCTCCAAAGGATCTGCCCTATTTGCCAACCTATGACAACAGGCTTAGTTTATTTACTTAATTTCCTCATTTACACACAAGAACTGATGCAAACAAAAGTAGTCAGAATGATAATTTGTAGTATTTTCTGACCTGTAACTGGTTTAAACTGTGGACTTTGAAGCCTACACTTTAATTTATTTGATCTTAAATCAAACCAAAGTTATTCAGTGATAATTCATCATAAAAATTAAAGAGTCTTCAAAAAACAACTGGCAATCAAAATGCATTGCTCATCTTGAAGTACTTATTTAATACATTTAATAGCATTTCCCTGCAGGCAAAATTATCACAGATTCCTTCAGGCAGACAGAATTATCTTTTCTGCTATTTGCTGCAAAGCTGTCTAACCAAAAGTTATGTATTTTAAATGTCAAAGGTAACTAAAGCTATTATCCATTTGACCTGCTCCTTCACAAGAAACCGAAGAATTTCATTTGGGGATTCCTCTACTTATTTGTTCCTTCTGGGAAATTTCTATCTGGAAGAGAGTATTTACCTCTATAAACTGTCTCAGAAGTTTAGACTATGTGCAAATTCACACAACAGGTACAGACACTTCCTTAAAACTGGATAATTTGTTCCCTTAGGCCCAAATCCCAGTGTTCCTCATGCTCAGCACACTGGAATATGAGGCCAGGCATGGCCTCATTTCATTTTTAACTCAGCTAGAGATACAATTTTTAAAAACATGAAGGGCAAGTAAGGAGAATGAATGCACATGGAATTCATACATCAGCTGGAAACTAACCTCCCTTTCTGAGTGACAGCTTACAAGTACACACTTCTTCTAAGTAGTTAAATACATCACTAGTACACTTGCAAAGCAATTGTGGCAGAGAATCACCTCACATCACTCTTCACAGTGTCAGAGATGACAGTGCTTGGTGAAGAGCCTTGGATGGAGCTTTACTCCAGGCTGTGGGCTTTCTTTGTGGTGTTTCTGGTAGCACTCACAAAAGAACAATCTACCTTTAAGGCTTCATATCAAGTCTTGCCACAGCTCATTACCCATAGTCAGAGAACTGCTACCCAGAACTGGCTGAATACTTTTATCTTTAAACAACAGACAAACAGTTCAGACTTCCAAAAGGGTCTGTGTGTAGAATACATCCAGAAACACAGAGCCCTGTAAGTAACTGAGTTACACAGATGAGCTAGATTCAGAGAACTGGGACACTAATCTCTTGATGAAAGATGTAACTCGAGCACCATGTTGGAAGAAACTTTGGAGTCTGAAGGGATATTTCACTTCTTAAAAAAAAAGATAAAAAGTTGTGTAGAACTTCCCCATTCTCCCTGCAGAAGTAACAGCAATTGAGAAATCTAAATCCATAGATGAAAAAACAAGCAGGAAACTGGTCTGGTAAATATACACACACCTACAAATATTTATGTCTTACATTGGAATGCTGAAGAATGGGAAGAACTGGGAAATAATCTTCATCTTTTCCTTTAAAAACAGAGGAGAAAAACGATGTCCAGATCAGAAGACAGCTGTGGACAGAGATGGCTGGCTACAAGAATAATCAGAAAGCACAGAGGATGCTGTATATAAATCTTTCATTTCTACTGCCTCTCCTTGATGCTGTGCACTTACTACTAAGTCAAAAAGTTAAATACACTATTTTTAAAATTTAAATGAAATATGGTTTCTGAACTTTCCTCAGGAGCACACTATAGAAGAAAATATCTATGCAATTCCATCTCAGAGATCTGGTTGACTGATTTCTGTCACAAATAGCTTGCAAATCTTTGAGGACATAGCCTCTCACCATAAAATTTGGATAGTGAAAGCACTAAATGGGAGAGTGTTGATAGGCTGGTATGTCTCTAGGCTAGCCAAAAATCTTGAAGCTCTGATATCATGAAAGGAATCATGGATCCCTGGAATTTAAGGTTCTCTTAGCCACCTCAAGAGTATGTATAGTTTGGCAGTCAGCAGGTTCTTGACACTAACAGAAAGAAAAAGACTTCTTTGGTCACTGAGGAGAAACAAGATGAAAAATTGTTGATTTGACTGTGTATCTGGAGCTAGTATGATTGTTTAAGCCAAACAAGCAATGAAATGAAGAAATGGATGTGCCTTCTCAGATCATATCTCCTTAGGCCTGAACTTGCAGGACCCTAGCTGTCCATGATGTGGTAGTTACCTTTGGACAAAAAAATGAGAAGTATCAATGAGCATATAAAGAGGAATCTGCCATTTCTTATTTATCCTCCAGAGCTGGGAGCCAGAGGCCTGCCAGCACAAGCAGCCAGCAAGCTGGCAGTGTCAGCAAGTACGTGAAGTCCACTGAACTAAATGATGCTCCATCTCTTCACTAAGGGGAGTCCACAGTGATTCTACCACTTGCTAAAGCTTATCCTGAAATTGCAACAGCTTTTTTTCTTCTACAGGATTACCTTTCCATTACCAATTATTCTCTATCTCAAACTGAAATAAAGCCGCCACTACTAACAGGAATAGCTTCCTGGAAGTTTATCTACACCTTCCCAGGCAGCAGAGAAGCACCATCAGAGCATCAAACAAAAGCAAAATGATCTACAGACAATATGAGGTATGCTAACCCTACAAAAATCAAATAATTCATGGAGTAAGAAAGGAAACTGAAACATATGCCTTGATGGCACCTGTTTTACCAATTATCTGAAAAGAGCAGCAGATCTGTCTCTTGGGCACTCAGCTGATGCAGCTAGTATGAGCTAGGGAGTCTGCTGTGCAAAGAAAATGGTGCCAAGTGAGTGGTATCAGGAAAACAGGCACTTGAAGATCTAGTATTACACCAGATCTGTGAAAAGAAAATGGTGACAAGCAAGTGGCAAGAAAGGAACCATGTTCTAAGCTGGGGAAAGCAAAGGGCAGTAACAAAACACTCCATTTTTACAGAGCAGCTAAGCACAGAAAGGGTCTGGGACACCATTGCCCTCACATGCCCAAGCACTGAGCATGAACATGACTGGGGCATATACAATCATATTAAGGAACATATGTAAATCATCACAAAAACATCAATGTGTATTCTAAAGCACACAGTTGTCAAAGACATTAAAGCCTCAGCCTTGCACATATGTGCACTTAGATCCATAAAATGTGACAATTATTTTAGTATATCAATTCAAATTCTCTCCCTGCCTACCTAACTTGGAAGATGGGCAGAACATTCTCATTAGAAGACACAGCTATTTTTTTTGTAAAATACAGCTGAAAATAAATTAAAAAAAAAAAAAAATCAAGGAATTCCTCAAGGAATAAACTCAATTTGAGTGCTATTTCCAATGTTTGAATGCTATTTATTATTTAAAACTGTCTGCTATATTTCAACATGTAAACATATATGGCACTAAATTTCAAAGTATATATTTTAAATCACATTTGGCAAGTGACTCATGTGACTGTATGGAGAGGAAAACACACAGTACATATCTGTGCACATTTCAAAAAAATTAAGAAAATTTTAAGCCTTTGCTTTTCCAGTGACTGTTCTTTGCAGTGTTGCTGATGGAGTGGAAAGACTCTTGTCTTCATCTACTTGAAAGTAATTCATTAAAAAAACCAAACAACAAAAAACACCAAGTAAACACAAAGATCAGTGCATCAGAAACTTATACAATATCATTCAGGGCTCAAACTTTCGGTTCAGTCTTGATGGTTTACTGTCATACGGTCAAAGATAAGGTGACCATAAGGATTTGCATAATAATCCAAGATTATTAAACAAACAAGTTAGAAAAAAATCCTATAAATATATCTTCTGCTTGCTAAGTAATTTTACAGCTCGAAGCTGTAAAACAAGTAATATGAATTTTGTCTATGCCACTTGTAATATGCGTGCAGTCTAAAGTAACTAATGGCACAAACCTGAGAAATAACTAAATTAGGTCGGTTTGTTACAACACTGGGATAACCTGAATATCCTGGTAATTTTTCCTTTTGAAGGGGCCTAGATGCAGACTACTAATATGAAAGAACATGACACATCCCACTGTACCTCTCCAAATGCACACTAATATTTACCAGTCAATAGGCTGTATATCTACAGCCCAGGCTACCCAACATGGTAACTTCCTACCGCTGATCAAACCACAGACTCCTTGTTAACGAGCGAGCTCCATCTCATTCATGTTTGTTAATAAACAAGTTAACCAGTATGTCAAAGAGCAAAGCAAGCATTACAAATTCATCCTAAACCTTTGAATACAATCTTTCAATTGGTATATGAAAGCACATAAAGCGTGCAAGCTCTCATACTCTATTCTCTATTATTCCCAAGTCCTTTTCAAGTACTATGTTAGAGCAAAAGGGACCTTCCAATGAGGGGCTGCTGCTGTCGGTGTAACAGATACAGCACCGAGAGCTGTTTAAGGGAAGTGAAAAATCAGCTGTCTGAAACATGTCCTTAAAAACCTACACAGAGCAAAAACTATTTTTTTTAAACAGTGGGTTTTTCCCAGTTCTGGGTAAATTCCAGTTCAGGGTAAGGTATAACTAGAATTGTCCCTGAACAACTTCAAAAGAATTTCAAACTAATTATTCAGGTTGAAAAGAGAAAAAACACCAGCAGTTCAAACCATTACTTGGTTTTTGTCCAGTATGAAGACTGAGCAATCTTTATCTCCCCGTCAAGACATATGTCTCTAAAAATAATGTTAAAGCAGTGTGGCATCATCTCACACAAGTTATGCTCAAGACTTCGCAAAATCACATAGCAGAGTCCTTCAGAATAAACATATTTTTTAAAAGTAGACTTTGTTACAAAATTATTTAATAGATACACTCTATCATTAGAAAGTTCATATTGAGAGATGGGACATTTAAATTTTTAATAGCCCCACTACAAGAGAGCAAATATTGCCTACTTCAGTGCTAGACAGATTCAATCCTGGCACACACTGATTTCAATCCAGGGTAAAGTAAGTTTCACTATGCAAAATGAAATCCTTTTTTTTTAAGTGGTAATACTGAATTCACTTGCTTGGGATCTTAAGTCCATACACTCACTTCTAGTTTTTACAACATAGATCTTTTCAAAAGAGCTACCAATTGTGCTAAATAAATCTATTTAATAGTACTTAAACTAACCAAGGAATTTTTTTTTTAACTTAAAAGCACATTAAATCATATTTTATCAAAACTAATAACTACCATACAAATATTTGGCTAGTTTACAGTACCAACATAACAAAAAATACATACTAGAATCATTCCACTAATTGCTGAAGCAAGAAAACATGAATCCAAATTGCTAAGACAAGACAAAGTGTGAACAGCTATCTACTTGTTTACTGTCGAATGCTATGGGAAACAATTCAAAATGCTGAGCAGAACTACGTTACCTACGCTACACATAACAAATGCAGTTGTCCAGGAGAAGGGGATATTTTTATTTCCATTACTTAAGCTCTTGCTTTCAGCTGCCTATTGCTTTGTCAAATTTTCTCTAAAGCCTACCATGCAACATTCTGCTCTCCTATCTCCTTCCCATCAGAGACTTCAGTATAAGTAGTAGAGTTAAGAATGTGATTTAAAATGAAAGGGGGGTGGAAGAGATTTTACCATTTTATGTCCCAAAACACAGTATTGTAGCTGTTTACCTGAGTAGCTCTGTTTTCTAATGCTTTGGATGAAACAGCCAAGAATTTGCTTGGGGGTCCTTTATGCTGCAAATATGCTCCTCTAGTCCCTTGGAAGAATTTTTACATTTGGTGAAGCTTTGGCAAAAATTTCAGATTGTACATGTTCAAGAAAGATATCTGGAACTGGCAGCTATATTTATTAGCAATTCTGTCTCTCATGGGCTTTACAGTTTGAATAGAACTGCCTCAGAGAATTTATCTTTCCAGAAACTGCAGATTAGTGTGGCACAAAGAAATTGTGTGCACAGACACTGTTGGTACTGAACAAACCCTTAACACCCACCATACAGGCTTACTGGTGAGGGAAAGGAAAAAGGGATAAAATAGAAGCCAACCAATGGAGAGCCTGAACTGACAAGAAGCTGGAAGGTAAGAGAGCTAAAATAAGGGAAGACAGATGAATAGTGGCTGGATGATGCACACAGAATGACACTGGATTATGAACCCAAGGAACTAGAAAAGGCAAGAAAACTGGCCTGAAAAGCTGGAGAAAGGAAAACAGAAGAAGGGAAAAAACTGTAAGCCAGAGAAGACAAGGACAGGTTTTGGAGTCAACAACCATTGCCAAGTTTGGATAGAAACAACTCCCTTCCACACAACCTTTTTTGTCCACTAATGTGTTCTATCGAAAAAAGGAACCATGAAACAAATTGGCCACACATTTCTTATCCTTCCCTTGTGGTCAGTACACCAAGAGGGTGGCAACTCAGCACAAAGGATCACTGTTATCAAAAGGCAGAGACTTGCTTACATGCTGAAGGTTTCACTATCACTGACAGCCACAGCCCTGTGGTGAAGAAGAGCTGCTTGTTGCACAAGTTGATAGGGAACTGCCAGAACATGAAGGATAGGCCCTCAGTAAAAGCAAGAGAATGTTATCCTAGAAAAACAAGCTGCTCCTGTCCGTGTAACAATTTCTTTGTGCTGGTGGGTAAAGTTCAGGCCAAAACTTTTCTGACACAAAACTCCTTTGGCACTAATTTCTAGTCACTTAATCTGTGATTCCAAATGCTTCCTCACAGCTGTAGATGAAGTCATCCAGGGAACTGAAGGCCCACTTACCAATACATCACAGTTTTGTAAGAGGTACTCTGTGAGATGGGAACAGACAAACCTCTTTGGATTGACCTCTTTTTGGCACAGGTCCTCATCTTTAAAAATGAGGCTATTGCCACTGCTGGATTGCAAGATTATTCCATATTTGACAAATCTGACTTTAAAATTCGAGTAATTGAACTTGCATCACTCCTTTTGACAACTACTCTTCCTATCAATGGCTGTCCACAAGAGGACTAAATACTGCTTCTAACATCTTCTCCTTAGAGAACCTATATATTTCTTCTCATTTTTGAATGCCCTATTCAACAGTGAGTCAGAAGAGAGGATGAAAAATGCCTAGAGTATGAGGGAAAAGTTCCATCTCATGGAAACATGCTGCAAGGTTCATTTTGAAGAAAGCTACACCCCTCTTGACAGGGGCATGAGGCTGAATGCAGGCCACTTATTAGGTTCTGGACAAAGGCAGTTACTCAAACTCTGGATAAAACAGAGGTTACTGGGACAAAATTTGAAATACTGTGATTTCAGCTGAGCTAGAGACCATTTTACTGTATCTGCTTTCTCATTATGCAAATTCACTTCACTTTTGGTAGGTTCTTCCTGGTTGCAATTGTAGTCTACAGCAAAATATTTATGATTAAAGAGCATTTCAAGTACTCGTACCATTAGTGTATCAACACTTTCATTTGTGAAAATGGTGTCCTCTCTATCTCCAACCTAAAATCTGAACAAAATTTCTAAACAAGAATATGCTGACATACCACTTGACACTTTCAGAAGAGCAGCATTAAAGATCAGAAAGCTAAGGTAACCCTGGACAGAAAGCAAGCAACAAGACGCTGCTTCTTCAGTGCTCACTCCGGCTACTCTTTCACAGCCAATGCTTCATAGTATACAGGGAGGAAGTCCAACAAGCATAAAATAACAATCACTCTTCAAACAACTCTTAGATTGGAGGTAAAACCTGTTTCAAAAGCAAAAGAGGGGAGGGAAAGGGTGCAGTTTCCTGGACTCCAGATAGGGCTTAAAAAAATGTCTTGGGCTTATCAAAACTTGAAAGGCTCCACTGTGCAAAACTTCTCACCTCTTTCAGCTGATCAGCACTTCCCCATGATGCTGAGCGCTGATGTGATCTCTTTTCTGCTCCCTCTTCAGCCCAACAGCTGGGTGTCTAGAGAGAAAAAAAAAGAAAATACGCTGAATTCTCCAGGTAAGAAAAGCTTGGCACAAATTACTATTTTACGCATTAGGCAGAGTCAACGTGAAGAATAAATTTCAGAATCTGATATGCAGCACTAATAGTCTCAATATAGAAAACCAAGGCTTTGTAAACTGGCATTTACAAAGGATGAGGACAATGCACGTTACTGAAGAAGGAATCAGAGGCCTGACAATCACAAAAACCTTACCTGGCTGCTCCCACCTGTGCACTGGCATCCATGTCTACGTTTCACTCAATGAACAGTTTAGAAAACCACAAGATTAAAAACACTGTACAAACAAGCTCAGATCAAAAGCCAGGATTCACTTCCCCACCTGTCTTCCTCAACCACTGGACCACAGAATCAATCCCTCCTTGCTAATTCTGACTTGATACACCTTCTATTATTTCTGGCACCAACTTACACAAGCACTACACTGACAGGCAGGCCTTTTCCAGCCATATCTCAAAGCCCAGAAGTTTGGGGTCTGCCTTTAGATGTAGAAGCAAAAGTTAAACCTCAAAGACTGAAAAGCACGTGGAAGCCCAATCTCTCAATTACTATGCTTATTCACCACAAGCCTATTATAAAAATTGAGGTTATCCACTAGAATTTCTGAAAAAGAGAGTCACAGGAACAATGGGAACATCTAAAATCCAGGAGGAGTTTGTGATATGAACTATATAAAACTCAGAACTACAGGCACACAAATATAAATCTGTGAAAAGAAAAAAAAAGTTGTGGGCTTTTTCCCCCCCAACAATTCCTATTAGTATTAGCTGCATCTTTCACAGTAAGTCCACAAGAAATAAAACTGTACCACTGAAAACAATGTCAATTTGTCAGTGGGGTTTTTCAGGGAAGGACCACTGCTGACACTTCTACAGGGGAGAGAGAATCCCAGGCCAGCAGGACAAATCAGTTCTGAGATCCACCTCCCAGTGGGATTTGTTCTCATGAATGGAAATGCTGCTCCTAACACAGCTTTCCTTACTCTTGCTTCCTCTCTCTAGGGTCTAGCAACTTTTGTAGTACCCACATGGATAACGGAGACTGTTCTGCTCAAGAAGGAGGATGGCATCACCTTGGGGAACACCACAAAACCAACACCTGCACCTCCTTGCTGCCCTGCAAAGGGAGGTGGGAGCAGATCCCAAGGCCAGGCCACTCCAAACACACCAGGCCAGGCACGGTACCATCAAGAACAGAACTGTAAATTCAGACCGTGGGCTGCACCTTCATAACCACCACACTGCCACAGTATTCTAGAGCCCACAGCCCAGCACTTGACTCATCAGTGCCAATATTTAAAGTGCTCTGTTTCTCTGCATGCACAGGGCTACCTAACCCTTTTGTGTTTTCTGCCAGCCCTGCACTTCCCATTTTTTTGGTGGTGCTTTTTCTGTTATTTTTACACCAGCAGGAACACTTCAACCAAAGACCCAGCAAACTGTGTGGGCAACTAGAAAACAAAATGGAAAAAATCAGTACCAAAATTTTTCCTGCATGTTCCCAGAAAACACAAAAACAAGTCCTTATATAAAAAGAGGTCTGTGTATTTATTACCTGACTCTGTCATGTAATACCAGCTTTAGTTTGGGTCTGGGGAAGAAACCAGAAAATAATGTGTTTATGAAAAAAAAAAAAAAGAAAAATCAAACGTCAAGAGTTGAAATAGCTACTTAAAACTATGTGAAAGACATGGGAGTCCCTCAGCCAGGCAGTCCTTGATTTTCATCACCCAAACCAGAGCCTCTGCCACATGTATGCACCTGTGCATGCATCTGCTTGCTCTGCATTTTAACAGAGCTATTTTCTTAATAATTCTTTATTTTTGCAGACTGGGTACTTACCATCTCCCTAAACTCTGAGTGAAAGACATTCTGTTGGTTTAAAATGGTTTTTTTATTTACTGAAGTGACTTGCAGATTTCTAATGAACTAGAGAAAATGGGGAAAATTTGTTACTCTTTCAAAATCATGGGCTTTCACAATATACTGTTACAATTTACTTCCCAATTTAAACTGCTTCTTTGTTACAGTATCCTACTATATCCCAAGTACGACTGGAACTATACCATCACACAAGAACAGCAAGGCAAAGGGAACTCCATGAAAATTTATCTTCCAAAGACTGTTTTCTCAATACAATACTGCTTCATAATTTGGAGAATAACTCCAGGATGAGCAGCAGCAGGCATTTTGGATTTAATATATACCCGTAGTGCAGGAGGGTGTACCAAGGATTGCTACAAGCTCATATCCTTTAAACTACAGTTTAATAAACTGAAAAGGTATCAAGAATCTAAAAAGCCAAAGTGACCTTCTCAATAAAGAGAAGTACACTGTTAAAGAACAAAACAAATATGTAGAAAACAAGAGCTTGCTTGTATTTTTTAATAAGCACAGATATTGATCCAGATAGCAAGGACAAAAAGCACACTAACAACAACCCCTGAAGACCTTCATCACCACCACCACTGACTGTTAGGAGAGACAGATGGGAATCCTGATATTGCAGTTGATTTATTCAGAAATCAAAAGTAAAAATTATAAAACATCCATTCACTTAATACTAAATTTTGTACTTTCTCAAGCATGCTTTGACATTCTCTTCCACTCCAATAGTATCTCCCTTGAGATAAGGATTACATGGGTGCTTTCGACCCCTGGTAAACTGAGTGAAAACAACCCTTCAGAATACACATACACAGTATACAGGGGGCAAACTATTTGTGACCCCCAATTTTACTTGCAGTATTGGATTCACAAGTAAGATGGGGGCATGTAGCACCCATGATCTGTCACATTTCACCAAAATTTGTTTTCTCATTTTATTTACAACTTCCACAAAACAGGCTTATCAATGGAAGCTCTCATCTGAAGCTGCAAGTGTACTTCCCAAAGTGTTAAGCATATTAGAAGAATGATTAAAGTCAAAACTTAATTCAGAATTGTATTAGAAGAAAAAATTTCCGAATCACAATAAACAAAACCACAGTTGCTGCACCTCAAGTCAGAGAGAGAGAGAGAGAGAGAGCGAGAGAGAGTAAGGGTACCTCTCACAGTAAGAGAGGTCAGGCACTACCTGTGACACCGGTAATATTTCAGAGAAGAAACAAATTTAGAGCATCACAGAAGTATGCACTGAACTTCATGAAGAAGGATTAGTCCTGCAAGGTCATACTGAGAAACTAAGATTTTAGGAGGAGAACCTTGAAAACATTAAGTAACGCATGCTGCACCTACAAGACATGGATCCCTTGTTCTCAAGATGTGAAGGTTTGTGGTGCATTTCAGTTGACAGTGGGACAGGACATGCTGAGAATGCCACATCTGGTTGCTCTCTTCAGTCTTCACGTAAACTACAATTACCCTGGTTCTAACTCACCCAGACTTGTGGAGATCAGCACTTCTTTCAACACGTTTGGTAATCCTGTCTTGCTTTTCCACCCGTGTCAGGGACATACACCTACATTTTTTCCACTTAGATCAGAATGACTGCATAGCATACCAACCTACCTAAACTTAAAATAAGACTGAATTACTCTAAATAGCTCACATTTATTGCCAGCCCGTCGCTCCAGTTGCTACATCTAGACTGTATTCCAGAATATCTACATGTGTTTTACAGGGGAAGTAATAATGCTTTTCAAGAACTTCTACATTCAAAAGAAACCCAACAGCAGCAGCAGAAGATAAAAATTGATGTGTTTTCAGATATTTCTAAAGCATTCAAAGACCATCTAGAAACTTTACAAAAAGAAATTGCCTAAAGAGGTAGAAGTTAATTTAACTAGAGATGATGACTCTAAAACATCAGACAGGTTAAATAAAGTTAGAATGACCAATTCATAGCTCTATGACACATATGTTATTCCTTGTCCCTTTCGCAAATGTAGATTGTTAAAATATCCCATAAAATCAGTGATAGCTAAGACACCAATAAAAAAAACTTCATGGAATTGAACCTCTTCGTTTATGATTGTTAAGAGAAAAAAAGTTTCTATCCAAAAGAAAACAAAATGTGTCTAATGAGAGCTAACTACGTTGAAGCCTTGACCTACATTAAGAAAAATGTATTTTAGCCAAACATTCCAACCTAATAACCACATTATTCTTAAGATTAGAGAGAAGTACTAATTCTGAAAGGCATTTTGTAAACTTTCTTCAATTTCATTTGTGTAATATCTAACTGCCATAGACAATGACAAAGGCATATTCCGCAATACTGGAGTCCAGTTTAAGCGGTCAATTGGAAATCACTGGATAATACGCCACCCGGCCATTTGTTCATTTCTTTGTATTAGTTAGATTTTTGTTAGGATATCAACACCATGTTTCTTTCTAATATCTCCTTTTTAACTTCATAAAGGTCTTTTAAATTATTTAGCTACTGCCATGTAATTCTATTAATCAACTCTGACAATTATCCAAATGCTTCTGAAGATTCCGAGGTTAGGCGTAACCATTTCAACATGGAATTATTCTTGCACTATGAAGCGGAAATACTTACAAGATGAAGCGTAAAGAAGTGAGGTACAAAATTGCTCCATCAGTGCTCCCAAGAGAAACAAAAAATGGGGAAGGAAGCTATACTGCGTTTTAAATGGCCTTAAAGAAAAGTTCAGATTTTATAAAAGGAGAGGAAAGTAGGACAATGGAGGAACTCAGAAAAGGGATCACAAAGTTTATCAACATGTGTAACTTCCCATAATAGGAAGTTTACTTGCACTTCTGAAAAACACTACTAAATAAAATTGCTCACCTTTGACTATGCAAAACATGATGCTCCTTAATGATCAGCTGCTTGCATGCTTATGCCCACATACACACATCAACATAAACACATACAGAATTCTGAGAGATATTGAATTTTATAAATACCGCAATGCAGTGTTACAGAATATTCTTCCAAAAGCAACATAACCACCTCACTTATCTTCCGTATTTTCAGTCAAAACACTTAAGGCAAGAAAGAGAGACTCAGAAATATGAACTATAGTTCCTAGTCTCCAAAATACAACAGAAACTAAACCAAACAACGTTCTGCTCCCTCTATTCAAATAGTAAGACATTAAGAAGAATAAACTTTTTATCCATGAGCATAATACAGGTTGAAAGAACTTAAGTGAAAACAAGGACTTGGAATAAAACTCATTAAAGGTTCATCTGATCACAGTGAAGACTAGAAAATGACTTTTTTTAAAAACAAGAATTCTAAGAACCTTGGAACAGCGATAATCATCTTTACAAAACTGCACAAAATTTGGATTTTAAATTAAAGTTTAATTAGAGACAAAACATACCCTTGAAAGAGAAATAATTATTCCACCTACAATGTAAGTTACACTGACAGCATTGCTCATGAGTTTAGAAGTAAAACAAGAGATAATTTATTCTCCAATGAAACATACTCATACAGAAAAACAGTTTAATGATTTTCATTATCTTATTTTTATTTCTTTTATTTGTAACATCTTCCACTCTGCTAAACTACCAAGTGTTATTATTTTTAGATAAACTATAAGAATTCCCATGAGCTAAACTGCTTAGCCAATAAACATGAAGCAGTAAAAGCACTTGTGATGTTACCCAGGCAAAGTGCAAGGCTTTAATTTAATTTAACTTAATTTGCTATGCATGCATCCTATCAACAACTTGGAACTCATCCTTAATTCCTGAAATTAGATATACTTCAAACTACACAGAGCTCAAACAACAAAAACCCACACACACACCAAAACATAAGACAATGTTGTATGATCATCTACAAGCCTCCTTAGTGAGGATTTTATTGGGGAAAAATAAAAACACCAAAAACAAAACCCAAACCCAATAACAACACCACAAACTGGCCATCACTGTGCAAATCACTATGCTTGTTCCATTTTACACATTCATACAATCCCAAGTAGTGACTCAACTTTAACAGATAAATGTTTGAGTTTGGCATTATTTGAATAAAAAGACAGCTAATATAATTCCTTGCTAGAGGGTATCCACAAATTCAAACCATGAGATTTCCCTGCTCCTGTCCCTTTGAAATAATACTTTGGTTTGTAAAGACAACAGTATGCCTTTCCTCTCTGTTACATTTGATTATGCTGAAAAGGTAAAACTTCATTTTTAGATTCTGAATGAGGCCAAGGGAGGCAGCCAACAGTTCACATAACCTAAACACTTACTTGAGCTCACTAGGAAAGCAATTTTACTGCCAAATACTTGGAGCTCAAATATTTATAGAACAAGTTTGTTTATCTTTTCTGTAACTAGTGAAAAGGTTTGTTTGTGAATGTTTAAATATTCTAAATTTTCTATTCACAAGGGTATTTGCCAAATTTGATATGGATATGTATTTTAAGAGGGGTTGAGAAATACAATAACTGTAAAGTATGCTACTGAAAATCTACTGAATGGAACTCAGGGTTTCAAAACAGAAAGACTTCCAAGGCATAGTATTGTGAAAGGAAGGCACCTTGAAAGAAAATCCAGGATTAAGAGCTTTTTAGGTAGATCTTTCATGACAGTAAATATGACTGCTGGTTTTTTGCTAAAGCTGACTGTCTGGTCAGGATAGCATTTTTCACAGGGTCCTCACCACAGTTTCTAAATATTTTCTTGGAACATTTTAACTGTCAGATTCTCAGATTCATTAAGTAAGATTTCTGAAACATACAGACCCATTTTCTTTTCTAAGCATTCTATGCTTATCTTTACCCCATCAAAGGGCTTCCTGTATTGCATGACACCATATTTTAGAGATGAGGAAACTTAACATGTACATTCTAATTTGTCCTGAGAAATTCAACATTACACAAAAGAATAGAATCATAGAATATATTTCAAGACTCATGACAACTATGGGCCAGAATCACGGCACATGAGATAAGCAACTCATTTAACAATCAAACCTACATGGCCTGTTAGATTGCAAATATAATCAGAAAGAGCTAATTTCTTCAAGTTTTCAATTTAGTTTGAAACACAAACTCAGACGGCTTATTCCAAACCCCAAAAGCACTACTGAAAAAAAAAGAATACAGCTCCTCTGATAATAATTTGGGTGGGTGGTGTTAGAATTATGTATTTTCCATCTGTTTGACAGTGATCATCTTTGTGGGCAACAAGCTCCAGCACGAGGAAGAAGCAGGCAAGAAACAACGTTCACCTTTCTAGCCAAAGAGCACTGGAGCAGTATGAATGCCACAGCAGCCTACCTGCCAGAGTATCCTTCTAAGGACAGAGCCCTGAAGAGAAGCCAAGGGTATCACAAGGGTAACAAGGCCATGAATAATCTCAGTAGCCTTCCCTCAGCCCTGTGCACACGTACAAATACACTTTTTGAGACCAACAAATTTATTACCATGATTTACTAAAATCTTTAGTTCGTCAGCCACTGCTATATGGAATCTTTTTCTTAAATAACACTCAGCACAATTGTGCATATAGCAGCTTCAAAATAAAGCAGATACAAGGCTGAGACTGAAATCTGCTTATTTAGCCTCAACAGATCTACCCACGTACAGAAAATTATTTTTAACTGTTTTCGAAAAGCATTAAAATATTATTGTCACATACCATGTTACTGCATTAACACCAATTAAAAAAGACTACTGTAATATATTTTTAGGGTTTCATATTTATAATAAAATCAAGCGAATCCACATGTCTTCAGAATTAAATTGAGTAGACATCAATTATACAAAACATCTCAGTTGTCTTGTTTTACTGCTTTTACCTGAGTAGATTTATCTTTCATACATGAAGGGTAGTGTACATGGGGATCACGTGGCCACTGTCCTGTGAGGTAAGGTCCTGTTATTGTGTCCAAAGAAGAAGTTCGCCTTATGGTACCAGAAGTTCTGATTTGCTGGGATTTTGGCCTGTCCACTGTAGAAAACCAGAACAAAACCAACAAAAAAGTCAGGCTAAATTTGATGTGAAATGTTAAAAGCTTGCTATTGCACACAATGGCAAGAACATATCAGAAACCTTTGTCCAAATGCCAAGCTGAAAAGAATGCCATCACATCAAAGCAAATAATATCAGACAGAGGAGAAAAACAAATACAAAAGGGAAACCTTAACAGTGACAAAAACCCCAATGTTTAAAAGTGTTCATATCTGCAAAGTACTGAGCTAGTTATGGTATGTATTTTCATCAACAAAAAACATCAAGCGAATTTAAATACAGTGATGATCCAACTCATGAAAGCCAGACACGCAGTAATAGAAAATATAGTGTAATATTTTTTAAGTCAGCTTGCTTAGCTTTCTAAATACTAATTTACAAATCATGACAAAAATTATGATTGTTAAGAAGATGCATACCCAATTTATTCTCTAGCGTACATCATTCCATATTATTTACAAGATCCCTCTACAGGCGAGAGCGTGACCGTGTCTTTCCCTCTGACAAAGCTCAGGTCAGAGCAACTGCCTTGTTTGTTTTCACTCATCACCGTGCCTGAAGTCCTCGACTCTTCCCTGTACTTCTCTTCCCATACACCCAGGTCATGGAACACTTTTTCATGCATTTCATTTGGAAAGCAAAGTCCAGGGTGATTCATGAGATTGATGTGGGAAAGAACAGAGTTTTACAGCATACTCTCTGGATTGTCTGGCTTTGTCCTTTAGGAAAAATTACTTCATATACTCATTTTCTGGACTTCACATTAGCCAACCTAGGCCCTACATTGCAGCTACTGCCTGTTTTACTCACCCCTACTAAAAGAAGTTTGTGAGACAACTTCCAAGTCAGTCATGTGCTACGCACTGACCTGACCCACCAAAAGCCTACTCACTGCTCAGAATGTGAGAGCAGACCTGCCGGAACACTTCTGAGTCCAAACACAGCCACTGGCCTTCACAAGCATTTTCTATTTGTATATCACCTAGAATTGATGAATCTCAAAAGGCAGAGTCCATCATTAGTGTGTTATACAGCACTCAGCACTATTAGGGTATAGCTTGTACTTCTACAGCATGGTTACAGTATGATATATGAACATGATAACATGGTATGTTAAAACAGACCATTTTAGACAAATATAGAGCTGCTAAAATACTTCATCAGCTACTCATTTTAGATGAAGAGTTCTAAATAATGCTGTAAATTTGACACAATATAATACAGCCTGCTGCCTTTTATACAATATAATTGTTTTGACTGCCTTATCTATAAATCAAATCCCTACCATTTCAAACAGATCTATCCTTTTAGGATTCCAACTGTGACAAATTTGCATTATAAGAAAAAACCTTGAACTATTAAAGTAAAGAAGTTTGAAATTCAAAATAAAGATGACAAAATTTAAAAATTAAACAAGTGTTTACATTTGCGCTGAAACACAAGTGTGCAAAGCTACGTTCTTCAAATCTTCCCTGTCATGCTATGGCACTATGCTACTCTCTCAGCTAGCCCAGGTTTTGAAAATTTCTCAAAAAAACACCTTTTAAAACAAGTCAGAGACAACGTGCAAGACAATGTTTGAAGATAAGGAAATAAGGACTAAATGCACCTTTGCAACCTTCACATTTAAAAAGTCTTGCAGGCCAAAAATACGCAAGAAAATACAAGTCCAAAAGACACAATAAAATATATACAACCAGTTACTTAGCTAAGGTCTGTGACTTGTTCTACATCCAGAGGAAAGGCAACAGCAATCCCAACATTAATAACTAAAATAATGCCATTAGAACTGAACAGAAATAAACACCACCAATACTACAGTTTTATTCTCCCACAGTCATCTTGGAAGTGGACTGCAGGACACTGTCAAACCCTAAAGCCAGGAAAAGAAAAAGTTCAAGATATGGTTTCCGAAGTCCCTACTATGGATCAGTGTTTCTCTGAATTACAGAAAACAAACCACTTCTCAACTGCATAAACCAATTCAAGTTAACATTAATTTAATGCCATCCTTAATCCACTGCTGTCTGCACTTCTTCCATCTCCTTTGAGATGGCACGCACAGATGTGTAAATCCACCTAGCAAAGTAATTCACTGAGTTAAACACAAAGAAAACTAAAGTGAATCCCCCAAAGTCCTAAAAACATGGTTTTCCCCATTACAGCAGAGTTGGCATAACATAATGGGCAGAAACAATCAGGAGAGCCAGAAGAACAGCAGCAGCACTGAGGTCTGTTCGATAACAGTTTAAGCTCCTCATACTTTATGATGTATCATTAGATCATAAAAAATAAAGGAGAAGGGATCTGTAAGTATGACATTTGAAGGAACTTTTACAAATCAGCATTTGACAAACTGTCTTGTACAGTAGTGTACTTAGAGATGACAGGATGTCCTGGAGAGCATCGCTGCACTAGACCCCAACAGCAGATCAGATCAGCTTAAATTGTTTTCTAAATATTAAAACTGTCCTCAGGATTTATTTCTTACTCTTGCTTTTCTCACCTCATCATAAGACTGGCTTCCTGCTACTCTAGGGATTTACTGTGCAACACTTCTCCCCAAACTTTCATTGTCAATGGAATGCTGACACTACTAGCATGAATATCCTTCTCCAGCCCAAATCACTTTCTCTAGTTGGAAACCTCATGCTCAGGTCTTCTCAGAGAATCAGGAGCCCAAGAACTTCAATAGTATTCAGAAGGGCTTAAACAAAGGCTTTAAGAAATCTCAAAAATTACAGACTGATTTTATCCAAGTTTCACACTACAACTCATCTGACAATATCCTGAGCATATGAGTGGATTTTACTGCAGTGGTAAATCAGAAGAATTCTGTTGTCTTCCTCAGTGACACGTGCCATATCTCACAAGAAGCTCAGCTCTACCTCCAGAAAACGTAAACTTAAGATCATAGCACTTACTCAGTGTAACATTACCTGAAGAAGTTAGTTAGAAATTAGAAAAGCAAGATATATGCTTGCAGCAAGGCAAAATACCTTATGATCACTGAGATTAGCTCAGTTGGTTAGAGCATGGTGCTAACAATGCCCAGGTTGTGGGTTTGAACCCTGTATCACTTGTTCCCTTAAGAGCTGGACTCAGTGATCCTTGTGGATCCCTTCCAACTCAGAATATTCTGTGATTCTGTGTTATTTAAAATATGCCACAAGTTTTAATGGCATGTACTTAGGGTAAATTGCTACACAATTCTAGTTATAAATGATGTTACACAAAATGACACATGGGTCCACCTGAATACTACAGCTGGCAAAATCTGGCGTGATCCTACCTCCCAGCAGGAATCAACTAAAATAAAATGCATGAAATCATGATTCTGCATGCTGCATTGAGAGCAAAGAGGATTCTACTTATACCACCTAGACTGACTGAAAAAAGGTTTCCATTTTTCTGACAGCAAAACGTAATTCAGTAAGAGACTAACACGACAGCTCTTTTGAAAAGGACATAGGGCTCAAATAAAACCATCTGCTACAGCTCTAGAATAAAGAGCTTGCCTTCCCATCTAGGAGAGAGGCAGCTAACCTGCACATAATCTGAAAGCCATGTTCACAGTCCATTTTTAGCTTACATAAAGCCTTGTGCCACATGTGCAATGAGGAAAATCACCTGCAGCAGAAGAACAAGACTGACAGCTAGCATTGATAGCATTATAAAAACTGCTTCAGGTAAATCCATCAGAGCTCATCTGTCAGCATCTTTTCTCCCCATCTTTCTTTCAGCAGATAGCAAATGCAGCTCAAATTTGGCCAAAACTTTTCCACACATATCCTTGCTTGGATATAACCAACTTAAAAAGACTAAAATCATCCTAAGAACTTCTCAGAAGACAAACTCATCTCAAGTTGAGTGAAAAACATGAAATAAAAATAAAATTCGTTCTTCTTCAAAACCAGGAGTATTGACATCTCACTGCTGATGTCAGCTAATTGTGATACTCTCCTGCCAAAAGGTTAGACAACATTGTTGCAGTAATTTCTTTTCTCAAAAGTTCACCGTTAACTATTAACCCAAGACAGCCAAGTCATGACACCATGAAATATCAGTACTAAAAGATGTTGTTTCTCTTCAGTTTAGTTGCTAGCACCCTGGACAACCTTCTGGTTAAGAGCTACTAGTGAAATGAGTCCTGAGCTTAGGACTTAACCATTCCTGAAGAATTTCAGATCTTACTTAGGAAATTAACATTAACTTCAAAAGAATTTTCTCCAAAAATACTCCTGGGAGGACTCACTTTGATGGATATTCTAGTCTGCTTAAGACTCTTTTCAAGAGCCACAAAGTCAGAATTCAAGTAGTCAGGCTCAAAGGATATTTAGAGACTGGGTCTCACAATAAAAGAGTATCAGATACTTCTATGACATTCCCACCAGAGATTTCAACAAATTTACAACAATCTACAAACCCAGTGAGGTGCAGAAGTGACAGTGTGAATGTCTCTCAAATAACGAAGTCTGTGGGAATGCAGTCTGGGAAATCAAACTAGAAATGGAAAGCTGAATATTAAGGAATGGTGACCCTCAGTGACCCTTAAGAATGATGGCCCAGCATCACTTAGGTCACATTTCCCACAGCAGCTACTGATGACTGTCCCACACCTCTAGTTAGAAGTCCCCTCTTCTGTTACACCTTGTACAAGCATGAAAAAGGGATACCTCTGCTCTTGCTTGCTTTGGACAGTGATTCCCTGAGTACCCCAAAAGTAGACTTTTGGATTCAAGTGGACTAAGTCTCTGACAAGTCTGGTCAAAGGAGTTTTTCTTGCTTTTTTGTTTGCTTTTTAAGTGAATATTTAGTGACACTTTACTGATATCTGAATGTATATTTAATTGGTCTTCCCTGCTCTGATTATGTAGGTAGATGGTCAAACTGGTGTGTGCTTAATTTGCAGAACTTGTCTCTTATGACTGCCAGGAAAAAGATTGAATAATGGGGATTTAGAGGCCACTCCAAAAAAATATTTCAATCTTCATTCTCAAGAAGGCTTTTCACTTGTAATTGGAGCCAAAATCTCTCATGAAAAAGATTAACAAGGGATTTGGGGTCCCCTGAAGTTCTACTCCAGAGGAGTAAAGAGATCTATTGGCTCAAAAGACATTTCCCAGTTGCCAGTAACTGACAGATTTGTTTCTGACCCAATCTGCAAAGTGGCTGCATGACTGCATTAACAGTTCAGACTGGTGCAGAAAAACAAAGAGCACGCTGTTTGCCATGTACTGTTCATACAAAATAACAAAAAATGGGATTTTAAATAGCATCTTAAAAAAACCACAACGCCCTAGTATGTAACTGAAAGGAAAAAATGTGAAGTTACTGCACTCTTCCTTTGTAATTTCAAATTAAATACCTTAATCTCCTTAATAGCTTTAAGCAAAGCAAAATACTAGCTTTTTCAAACATTTAAAATGCAGTACAGTGTTTCACTATCAAAGTTACAATTCTAAGAGGATATAAGAGAGTCATTTTAAGTCACCTTCTGATACATCTCTAAAGTACTGTACATTCAGCTCCATAAAACGTCTGTCTTCATTATGTGCACCACATTGGTTTTGGTTCAGTTGTATCAACTTCAGAAATTATTCCCCAGTTTCTATTTCTACAAATCAAGAGAGAGAATGACTAAAAATGAAGAGGGATGACATTCTGAAGTTACTACTCTGAAGAGACCAACACAATCCACTCTAATTTCCTCTCATTATCCTAACTGAAGAAAAAAAAACCCCAAAAAACAAAAGGCACAGAATACATCATAATCTAACCAAGGCTCTACCAACCAAAACTGAACATGCAGAAAGCGGGCTACTTCATGAGAGCTAAGATCTTTTCAGAGATCTAGGTCCATGAATGATGTGCTTTCTACCTCCAAAATTCTTCAGGGAGGAAAAAATACAAAAATAAAGAGGGGAGACAGTCTTCCACACAGATCATTTTTACAGTCTGGTAGTCAGGGCAAATTTGGTTTAGTACCTGACAAAGCTTATGAGAATTCAGACTGAACTGCAAGAAGCAGCAAGTCTATCAAGACAGGAGGTAGCCTATACTGGGAAAACAAAGTAATACACAACCAGCCTGCTCCTTCAAAGGAAAACGGTACACACTGATCCACAGTAAGGGATTTAGGAGTCAAGCATACTGAGTTATCTTTTATAGCTATGACTAAGCCACCTGGAAAGGGAAGAGGTCTTCTGATTACTCACTGAATCCAACACGTAGGTTAAGGCATTTCCTTTTGTCAACGAAGTTTCATGCCCAGCTCCTCAAGGACATACAGCTCTGCTCACCTACCTGCACAGGAAGGCACAGCGAGCAGAGCTAGGCTATGGATTACTAGACAAAGTGGAACACATGGATGAATTTGCAGGCGTATTTCACTGGACCTACAGCTGACCCAAAATCCTGGCTGTCTCTGCATGTATATTGAAGCAAGGTCTCTGCCTCATGTCCCTTATTCCACCCAACCGCAGGTCAAGTAAAACGTGACTACAAATATCTTTCAGAAGTCGGATTTTGTTCACAGCAAAACTCCCATTTAAAATCAACATTATCCTTAGAGACCAAACATAGAAGGAGCACTCTAATCTCAGTAAGAAAAGTAAACAAACCATATGGCAGAAAGTTTCAGCCCGCTAAAGCAGAATTATTCTTCTAACAAGGATTACTGCTGGCATGTATAGGATCTGTAGCATTTCATATCACAAAAGCCTGCTTTGTTCAACAGATGTAACATACACACTTGCACTGTTGTAACAGGACGCCATGTAGGTAAAACACTAATTCCAAACCTTTCCAATTATAATGTATTTCACGTTTTTAGAATACATTTTTCTTTGTAAGGTTATTACTTCAAATTTAAATACTACACAAATATATAAACTTAGTATCATTTAATAAAGTGTATTTTAAAAGTTTGTACTTTAAAACAAAATTGTTTGAAGCTCAGCAGCTAAGTACTTGGGGAAAAGCACACTGAAACAACCATGCATTAACTGTTGTGCACTTCAGCAGTTACAGAAAATTTCCCTCCTTTTAGTTCATTAGTTTAGATCTGTTCAATCATCTATATATTCTCTGTATCCAATATTGAGAACTAAACTGGGAACAAAGAACAGCACTAAAACTTGGGGTGTTATTTTTCCTTCCACTATATTAATAATTAAAATATTGAAGGTCATTATAAACATACGCAGTTAATTCAGTAACTAAAGAAACTATCACCTTTTCTGAATAAACTTGATGACTGAAGGGATTTTTGTTGTTATGACGATAATACTTAAAATTTAACAGGAAGTACAAAGTGAGAGCTTTGTAAACCTTTAATCTAATTTCACTTTCCATCAAAATGCAGCTGGACACAGTAATGAATAAAACAAATCAGAAGGCACGACTCACTATTCTCATAATCAAAATACACAAAGAACTGTAATCAATGCACAGAGGCTATACAATGCCATCATAATGATCACCAATTATTAGAGATAGAAAGCATTCTCCTAACTAGAGCAAATTACACTAAACAAGAATAATATATTTTTCTGAAAAAAAATTTGAAAAATAGAAATGTAAAGCCAGATTAAAACTGATTACCTATATCAGAGTTCTCAACTTTGATGATTAAATAATCTTTTCATTATCAGTTAAGACATAGAAACAAAAGACTAGAAACAAATACCTAAAGCTGGAGCCCACTTCGCAGCTATCACTGACAAAACACATCACCACTTAAAAACAGAGTACAAACTTAGTCTTACAGCAGCTGACTATTTTGCCTTCACAATTCCTAATGGAAAAATGATCCAGGAAAATTCTTTTCCTGAGGGTTTCAGGCTTTCTTATAGTTTAATATACAAATAGTTACATCATCAAACCAATCTACTCACTCATCCCCTTCCGTGCTCACCTGGATTCCAACAAAGCAACTGTATTATTATTCAGAGTAGACTTTTTTAGCATAACACAGGTAAACCCCTAACCTAGGAGTCCTTCTCTGAGTCAGCTCCAGTTTGACTTTACCTTTCTTCAACTGTGGAGCACCATAAGGGTGTGCAGAATCCCCTATAATGCCTCAGCAGCACGTCTGTGGCCGGCTGCTCTTCATCTGAGACCAGACCTATGCCCAGTACTTTTTCACTCACTCCATACTGGCAGTTTAGAGATCTCACCACCACCCAGCTCCACTCAGCAGAATTTTCAAATTAGATGCTCCTCCTCTGAGGGAAAGACACGCTGCTCAAGTACCAACTCTCATACATAAGCCTCCATTTTTAACTTTTAAATCTGACTTTTTAAACTTATTTCAAATCCCATGGTTCCTAAAGTCTTCTTGCATAATCTTCCTGCGTACTAATTAAGCTTCTCAATATTCATCAACGGTTTCATCACCCTAATTTCAAGATTTGCCTAAACAGAGAAGATCTTCTTCCCATCTAGGAAATCAGTTTTCTTATCAAAACCACCAGGTTAGCACAACACCATTTGGAAAGCTCAATTTGCACTTTAACATTTCTCCCTGGTTTCCACCATCCGTTCAAATTTTTTCTGCAGTTTCACTAATATCTCTCTGTGTTTTAGAACTGGACACAACATTTTTCACATTTTTAAAACATTAGCATTGTATCGGCTATGTTAAGGTCTCTATTCGTAACTGGCGTCACTCCTAACAAGACTGCCTCAGAAGTGTCAACTTCTGAGTAGGCTTTTAAAGAATCCAGCAATGGAGATGTCTGAATTAATTTTATTGAAATATGCAATCTGTATTTATCATAGTCTCAGTAATTCCTAATTCCAAATTACCCTTCTCCTTTACAATTTTGGTGGTTTTTATCTTTCTGGGTTAAAAATCACTGTCCTTATGGAAAGTGATTTCTCAGACTTTGTTCTGGTGAGCACAAAGCATTGAATAAATATCTGCACTAATTTCCTCTAAGATTGTTGCTACTGTACCTGGAGTTGACTTTGAAACCATACATTCTAGCAACTCAGATCATTCTCAAATCTTTTTTTCTTGGTACCGAACAGTACAACTACTTTTTCCTCATTTTTCAATTTGCATTTTTCTATTATCTGTCTTAAAATAGCCAAAGGTCAAGCTTGTTTGGGTTTTAACAATTCTCAGCTAAGGTTCACTTTTTGATTGGTAACACGACATTCCTTCCTCAGTTCTTCCTGCTGTTTCTTGCAGGCTCTCTGCTTATTCCTAGCAGCCTTTTCCAGTTAAGTGTCCATGCAACCAGATCACATCCTGGAGTTTTTCTCATATGTGAAAGACTACAACAGTATTAACATTTTTCATTAAAACAGATTCTTTGTATTCAAGGCAGAGCAACTCTGTTTAGATATATTTTCAGACTATTTCCTTCTGCAATCCAAAACTTTACTCCAGATGTATGGATTTTAAACATACCTCTATGCAGGATTTTTTCTTTTGCTGTATATGCATGCAAATTTGCCTGACTAAGCACAGGCTAGATCTAACATTTATTGTATGTACAGTGTCAGCACACCCATTTCTTCTGCTTCTCCCAAATTTTGAGTTGTTGCAGATGGTAATTCGTATCTTCAATGTGGCCAATCTAAGTTTCTACTATAAATCTTGCAATCAAAAGACCTCCCTGCATCCTTCAAGTTCAAATTAAAGGCTATACACACCACTAAACAAAATAATGAGAACAGGTTTGTTCCTTCTTTGGGAGAAATTAAGGTAGCTCTATAGAACAGTTTCACAGAGTATTTAAAGTAATACTGCACACTTTGCTAAACAACTTATTTTGAAAGAATGAGCTTCTCATTCTACTGTAATGCCTGAAGTTTATTTGGATATTCCGTGTGGACAATGTTCTACATTGAGTATGTTTCTCCAGTCACTTCCTTGTGTGGACATTTCTCAAATACACATTACTTTTAAACATACCTGAGTTAATTACATTTTTGCCAATGAGAAATTTTTCTCTTCCAGATTAGGACTTTTTTTGTTCCCCTTGAAAAGAACATCAAGTATTTCAAATCTTTTTTAGGGTTTCTTTGTGGGGGAAGAAAACATCGCTAAGATGATTATTCCGGGCAGGTTATCAGGTATAACAAAGGAGGCACTGAAGGTGAAATACCAGAGAAATCAGAGTATGAGAGAAAGGAAGTGTAAGGGTATTCCACTATCAATTGCCACAATTAAGCAAACATAGCTACCAGTTAAGAATGAAAATTTTAAGACCTTGAACAGAAATTTACTTCTGTGAAGACAGCTTCTCCTTTAACCTGGCAGCTTCCCAACTACTGTGTAAACCTAAGTCTCATTCTACATTCTTCAGCAGTTAGTTGGTATTTTTAGAGTCACACTGGTCAAAGTCTGTTCCGGGACACAGCATAAATCTGGGTTTAACTTTCAGTGAACAAGTCAACTCTTTACTGCTTTGAAAAGCGATACCACATACAACAAAGATTTAGAATTATATATGCTGAATATGGAGGTGTAACACCTACCCATAGAATCAATGCTGCAAAGCCACTTGGTTTTCACCATGTAGTTTCCAGGGCTCTAGACTCCAAAAAGACCAACCAGGTGGCACTCGGCACTGAATTTAAGCTGACTCCATGCGCAAGAACTGCACTCACCAAACCTTTCCAGCGCACAGACTGCACCACTCTGATACCTGCTATAATCACAAAACATCTTCTAGTCCTGCTGGGCGAGTGAGTTATGCCATGCCATGCAGGAGGGGTGGTAGTGAGATCATGTGAAACCCCACAGAAGCCCACCGTTCTTGTAGAGCTGGCTCCTCCATGCTGTGTCTCTGTAGTCTGAGTTCTGAGAACACAGTGCAAAATTTTCAAGGTTTATCCAGCAAGGATACAGCACTTTATCTAAGGAAAGCAGCTGCACTGTTATCCCTGGGAGCCACAGGTTCACAAACCTGGGCATTTATAGCTGTGCTGAGGTAATCTGCTCCCTAATAGCCAACGGCTGACTGCATGATATAATTTGAAGAAGTGGGTTTAGTATTTACAGGGAAATTTCTGCAGACTACAATTAATTTAATTAGCTAATCATCGAATACTGAATAACCAAAACTTGTTTTCTGGTAAGAACACATTATTTCCAAATCATAGTTTGGTCTCCAAATGCTGACAGATGTCAAGAAATCATTAGAGTTTTGAATTTTTTTTAGTACTGCAGCCTAAGCACTTACATTAAAATGTCTGGGGTTTTCTTCTAACCATGAAGACTTTTAAAAAATATAGACACCCAGGTAATCCATCTAGCCAACCTTTACAAATTATTTATCTCAGAATGCCAGAATAGGCACTATACACCAAAACATCTGAGACTAAAAGGCACATAACAATACCCATATTGCCATACATTTCATCAGTTCACAACTGAGTAATTACTGTTACAGAAAACACTTCTAAAAGGCAGATTAATAATTACTAATATTAAAATTAATTTAGCTGTAGAAATTAATTTTAAATTCAAGTATGAATGCCAGTGATCTTGCAATGACCGGTCAGTCAGAAATAAGTGTTAATTCTTGAAATTCAGAAGCCTGTCTATAATTAATCTCCTTGCTTACTGCCTGGTGGCAAGAGCATAGAAAAGGAGAATGAAGCTAACCTTGTTCAAACAGGTGACTTGGACTGTTGAAGGAATGAGACACTTAAAAGTATGATTCTTTTTAAGACTATCCTACAGAAGAATAAGAAGAAAATATTCTACAGTGGATTTCAGATTATTTAAAAACCATGACAAAACTACTATCATACTACCCTTAACTCACCACTCTTTGAGCAAAATATGAGACACTTTCTTCCTAAAGAGGAAACAGAATATGTAGTTTGGGTAAAACTAGTTTCAGATTGTGCAAAACAAGTGGCACGTGAGAACCAATGTTGATCATGACTCATTTGTATTTGACTTACAGAACAATACCCATTGCAGACAGCTACACCCCAATTTAACACTAGCAACAGTGGAAGTTAAATCCTTATAAACACCAATATCTGTGTCACCATTTAGGGCACACGCAACACTAAATAAGGAGGTCTAACCAATACAGTACCTTGGATTAAGGTTTCAAAACCCAGGCTCATAACAGTTTATGACCTACTGGGAAGTATATTCAGTCTCCAAAGCTACAATATCTGATATGTAAAGCTAATTAAGAGATCTACTACTACAAAAAATGAAAACTTTCCATCAAAACCATCTTCCCTGACCCAACACCAACTGGTTAGGTTAATTCCGATCTACAAATTGTTTGTGCAGAAAACTGTTATTCCTTGAGTGTAGACACTCACACCTTCTGGGTGTTTTTTCCCTGTCAGAGAAAAGGAATCTAACAGTCAATAGGCTGGTAGGAATCAGCAGCAGTAGTTCAGAAGTGCAGCGAAGGAGGAGAAGCAAAATGAACACGCTCAGGGCAGAGATATTACTACAAGGCTGGAGACTGAGGGCAGCAAGGCCCCACTTGGCCTGGCTGTGTTTCCTTCGAGACAGACTTCCAGGAGCTACATGCCCTCTTCTGCCCTACTAGCAGCAGACATTGTCTGAGCAAAGTAATCACCAGACAGCCCGAGGGGGTCACGTAAGGAAACAGCTCTGGTCCCAAGTTCAGATTCACACAGCTGGGAGAATAGGAAAGAGTTCCCGAGGGTGCATGTTTTTCAGTTTCAACCATGGATGAGGGCTTCCATGGATAAGATCTCAGCTTCAGAAAAGTCAGAATTGGAGAACCTGACTCGTCGTTTCAAAGGATTGCTATTACACACTGTATCACAATACTCTGTGTGGTATCCATACTGCAAAAGTTTCAAATTGTGATCCCTTTCAGCACCAATCAGGTATTTTCATGGTTTGGCATTTAATTTCCAATTCAAAACTAGCCATAATACAAACAGTACTGATGAACTTCAGAGTCAAATCACATGGGGAAAAAAATAAAGCGTAACTGAAGAACAATCTAATTTTTGGGAAGAAGTAAATACACATTTAAAATTATTACTCAGAATTAAGATTATTACGTACAAACATCCATTTTCCTCCACCCTAATCTCAAATTCTCTTCATTTTGCAATTACCCAGACATTAAAATGGTGACACAAAGGAAAGGGGGATAATCTCAGGCTGACAAGTCGCTGTGATGTATCCTTCTAATAATAAGATGTAAATAACATTTTACTTGCCTGAAAATGCTTTAAGCCATTGTTTAAGCACTACAGATTTACATGGGAGGCAGTACTTAAAGACTAACATAAACATGCATTTAAATACTAACACTAAAGCAAGATGATGATCATTAAGAGTTAAATTCTTGGGCAAAATTTTCATTTTGTATCTTTAATACAGAGTCATTTCTTTCATCAATAGAAGATACTTATTTAAAAATGCTAGTTTTAACCCTACTGTTTTAACAACTTGTCCTGAACCATATGTGAAACCCATGAAGAACTACCTATTTTGTCAAGTGCTGGCAACACTTTTCTCTACTGAATAATTGACAACCGATTTAAACAGGAACTTTCATTTCTCACTGCAGGTTAAAAAAAAGATATTACCTTCTTCAGACAAAGATAATTAATCAACTGGTGAAGTCCCATTAAAAATGTATTTCAGATATTCACTTAAACTGCAACATTGAGGACCATATACTCTATTTACAATACGTTTTGCATTGTTACAACTACTACTTTCAAGTCCAGACTGAACTGAAACTTCAGAACTACTGCATCAGTTATTTTATTACTTTTTTTCATTATGATACATAGAGCAGTAGGGCAAACCCAATTTTAAAAATAACTTGCTTTCCACTGTGAATTTTAGCAATACAGCAGAATGTGTCAGTCTAGACTTGGTAAACACTGGCCTTTTTTGTAGGATTTTATGATACGCTCCCTTGATCTATCCTCCTTCCATCATAAAATTTTTAAGAACCTCCATTTACCTCACCACCACGGGAAAGAAAACAACAAAACACAAGAACCACGCATTTCAGAACCCAAATTTTAGTATTTGCCACTGTTTTACAATGCACAAAAGTTGGCAAGTAACTTTAGTTTGGCCATATGTAACACACTAATACTTCCTTACATTCAAAGAAAAAGAATTAAAAGTCAAGTAGTGATTTACAACAGGTATATACATATACTTTTTACGTTGGTTTTTTTCCATGAGGTAGGGAGGTTCTTTCTTCAGAGCTAATGCCTTGCTACAGTACTATCCAAGTTCAATGAAGAAAATACCTTCCTATTTTTCTTTCCTGCAGTTGAACACCTGAAAGAAGTTCAATTAATTTGTTTTATGGAGCATATTTATTAAAGACATCTAATACACTCATTTCATAATACATTCTCATTTACAGTGATGTTGAAACATGTAACTAAAAAGCCTCTGAGTTCAGGACAACTGGATCAAATTTAGACAGGGTATTTTATTTCATCATATTATATTCCAATGAAAGCTATTTTGGGAAGAGAGAGGGACAAAGCTGGAGCAGAACTGTTTTGGCCATACAATTATGGGAATACTGCTATTATTCAGGGATCAGGAAATAGGAAGCATCACAGAAATTACTTCCTTACCTACATTTGTCAGGAATAAAGGAAAGATCTTCTTGATCTCTGATATAAATGCTTATGATGCCAAAATATTAGATGGCTTGAATCCAGGATATTAAAATAGTCATGCCTTTTGAAGTCCGAATTTTGGGTGTTTTTTCAATATTGATATCCCTTACAAGTCTAGAGATCAACAATATTGTTTATTTTACTCCACTCCTTACTCCACTAACCTAAAACCAGATATATATACTTCTTACACGCAACTGGGCTATGCAGTTGTTTTGCATCTTTTGTAATTCCTTTCTCTCACTAAAGCTAGCAATGCTTCAGGAGTTATTTTGGGAAGTAAAAGACACTGGAAACCTTTAACAGCCAAACTGATTACAATATTTTTCATGTGTCCTTAAAACTAACGTTTGTCTTCAAAATTTGCTATGTAAAAAAGTTTGTGCTATAAAATGTGTAAGTGAAAGTTAGAAAAATATGAACCATAATATTACAGTACCACTAAAGTTAACACTAAATAAATCAAAGTATTTGCTGAAAGCAATGTAGAGCTTGAATCGTACAGAAATCATTTACACCCTCCTTGTATTTAAAATATTCAAGTATCATGTGAAAAAAAGAAACTAAACAGGAAACCTCCTCTCATATTTTTACAAACTACTTTGCATAAAAACAGAAACTACTGATTTAATCCAGGTAAGGCAAGAAAGAAAACAACTTGCTTTTTTCTTTAAAAGATGTGTCCACAAGCAAGTAATAAATTCTTTTTGACATGTCCAAGGGTTTGGCTTTTCTTGATTATTACTGGAACGTCCTTTGTCATGAACCACACAGCTTCACATTCTGTTGACATTACTTTTATGCACTCAGAGATCTAACAGATATATTCCCTCTAAGAAAACCATGTGTTGTTACATTCAACCAGACACTTTTTCCACTGCCAGCTCTCCAAAACATGAACACACACTATTAAAAAAAATCTACTAGTAAGGAATAAACACATTTCAAGAAAGAAGAAAGGTGCAGACTTGCACATTACAGATTTATCCTTTGATATCAGAAGGTTTTTCCCCTCTTGTTCCCTTTTTGTTTTTAGCACCTTAAAAATATATATAACATTCATTATTTTTCACCCATTCAGTATCAGTATTAACCAAATACTAAAACTGATAGTTTCCTAACAACTAAAAATCCTGAAATTTGCTTAGAAGAAAATATCATTGTATTATTGAAATTTTCAGTCCTAAAAATACAGGGTATTGCTGCAGAACAAATACATTTACAGCATAGCAGAAAGAAGGCATAGAAAACATGATGATGGGAGAAAAAACAGATCATGCTGCTTTCATTCATGTAGTAGTGATGTCAGTGCCTGCAATGGTAGTTGCTCTGACCTGTAGAGGCTCAAAGCTCGAATGTTTTCACAGAAATCTCCTTTATAAAAGAACCCCTGGCAAATCACTAAAATATCCACACAAAATGGCTTGCTAGCATAGCCAGTTCAAGGAATCCATACTGAAAAAGGCTGAAAGGAGGTGAGGAAGGGGCAGGTGTTTTAAGAAGAGAAAAACATCTATCCTTCAGAATCACAAGCAGTCTCCAGAATGAGCATATTCGTGAAACAATCCAGTCAGACTGCAGAGCCAAAGACAAACACATCTCCTGCACTGGTGAGAAAAACAACAGGATTAAACCTAGAGCCTAAGCTCACATTTTACAGCAGTGGGAAATGGCTTTGAAAAACTGACAAAAAAACTTAATCAAGCCACTTCCCCAAGACTTGCATACTGATAACAACTACAAATAGCTGGAGTGGCATTGTTTAACAAGCCACAGCAAGATGGTCCATGTCTGAAAATGGAACATTTTTAATTTTTTTTCAAGTCCTCCATTATTACTGCAGTAGTTCTCCAGTTCAGCAATCAATTTTCTATATACTATCACCATATAGACTACTAACAATGTTTTTAGTATCCACGTATCATGTACTAAAATGCTGAGAACAAGCAGGGAAACAAAGACAAAATACTGCCCCATGGCATGCAACTATATTCCAAATTGTGCAAAATCAGCTCTAGGTTTGGGGGGGGTGGGAGGGGGAAGGAAGGGGAGGTTTGGTAACCTTTTTTCATTTGCAAGACTGAAGAAATAGAGTATCTTATTACTCTCGCCTGCTAGAAAATGGTGCCTGTATTTCGGTAAAATAAAGCTGTTGACGTGTGCAATTGTGGTCATTATTAGGGCGATCACGTTGTTTTCATTCATTCATTCAGGATTTGCTAGAGGATGTCAGCTTCTGCAGCAGCAGCTGGCTTGACCTGGAGGAGGGGGAACGAATTCTTTGCAGTGCATACAGATTACAGGGTGCATTTCTTGACGGACCGTTTATGATTTTATACACTGCACTCATTAAACCAAAGCAAGCTCTGTGTGCTGCTGATGCGGTTCACCAGGAGGCAAGCTCAAACAAGTTTAATGACAGAAAAGTCATTCAGTACTAATTTATAGTCTGATTTATTAAGGCTAAAATAGCCCACAGATGAAGAGGATAGAAACCACTTTCTAAAATTAAAATTTCCCCTCCAACAAAACATTCATACACGTTAATGACATACTTCACAGCTTTGCAGTATTTTCCTTGCTTGCAGATAACTGCCCACATTCCTTCCTCTTCAATACACCTTAAGCGTAGACTTTATACACTGCACCACTACAATGTTTTCCTCCGGGTTCCCATAATTAAATAATTTAGTGCTCATCATCAGCACCATCACTACTCATACGCACCGATTTTTTTGTTTTTACTAGTTTCCCATTAGCATTTTCTGAAGGTTTAAGAGGCAAAAAAGGAAATCTACTATTAGTGCTCCATACAGGGGGAAAAATATGATCTTTAAAATTTTAAATAGAGCTTGAATGAAGCAAAACCACAGAAGCTCAGTTCCATTTTCAAGTATGCAAAAACCTCTGCAGAAATAGACTGCATTTTTGAAAAACACATTACGAAGTATCTCAGGTCAGATTATAATACAATCAATTAGGTCATCTACATAAGCAGATGCATAGGGCAAATTAACTCCATTCGTAACTGGCAGTGACATTTTGCTCATTTGCAAAATGCTGCTCCTGTCCCAGGACCGTTCTGATGACAGTCTGCCCAAGTTACAAATACTACAGATAGTAAGGTTTTACTACACATAAAAAACTGAAGAGGGAAGTGGGAAGAAGGTAAGATTCCACTGCTACAACGCATGTTGGCACCCAAGGCAGACCACAATTTGCCACAGAAATGAAACACAGTAAGACTTATGAAGAGACAGAAAAAGCAAGGGGTATTGAACCACATAAAGCATTCCCAGAAAGACATGATGAGCGATACCTGATAGCTACAGCAGGACAACGTAAAAAGTGCATTTAATCTGATTCATTCAACTGCTGAAGTGATGGGGGAAGGCTGAAGGGAGTGGGGGAGTTAAGATGGCCACTGCCACTTTCACACATTCAATAATTTAACAGACAACCTGACACAGGTTAAGTTGGACTTGCTGGGAATTAATTTTACATTTTAAACTTTACAGACCTATTTTGGCTACAGTGGGGCATGGTTTGTTGTGGCTTTTGTTGGGGTTTTTTACAGTCTCAAAAATTCAGTATTCAATATCACAAAGAGACAAACTGTTATTTGTTTTTAAGCATCTCAATATGCGAATTTCCTTGTTGTTTTGAAGCCTGTGCTTGAAAACATCAAGCCTTTTAACCTATGATGTTATGAAAACGCAACTCTTTTAAGAAACCGAGCTCTGCAGAAAGGAAGAGCGTTTGAGGCTTGGTTTTAACACACACTTCAGAACTCGGTTGTGACACCCCAGATATAAATCTAACCCCTTAACATCCCCACTAAATAGTTACAGCTATAGACAGAGAAACGGGTTAATTTTAGGCTCGTTCCCGTATTACACACCTCCGTTGCCAGAGCCTGAGCACAAGGGTAGGAGGCAGCAGGGGCACCGCAGCAGGAGCACCGCCGCCGGAGCCCCCGACTGCTTGCCCCTGCGGAGGGACCAGGCTGGGCGGGGGGAGCCGCCGGCGGCCCCTGGGCTCGCCCCCGCTCCGCTCCTCCCCAAGGCCGGCGCGGGTGGGGGCACAGGGATGTTTTTCCTAAGCAGAACCTCCTCCGAGAAGGAGGATGACATTTCAGGGGTCGCCTCCCCGCATACCGGGGGGAGCGGGACGAAGTGCTTTTCCCCCTCGCTTCCTGGCAGAGTAAATCCGGGCACGACACCTGTCCCGAGGGTGGGGGGGTTTAGGGCTCACCCTCGTTCCTCGACCCGCTCCGTAAGCTGCAGCGGGGCTGCTCCCATCGGTCCAGGAGTCATCCGGTCTCCCACCCCCACTGGCCCGGGGGAAGGGCAGGGCGCAGCCCGACAGCGGGAAGCAAAGCCTCGGGTGCCCGGAGGCTGGGCGGCCGCAGCCACCCAGCGCCCCTGGGGGCTGGGAAGCGGGACCGGCTTTCTCCCGGTGCTTTACCTCTGTACACCGGGGAGCTGGGGCTCCGTCTCTCAGGTGAGCTGCTCCTCCTGCTGCCGCCGCTCTCCGGCGAGCGCCGCTGCCTGCCCTTCACCCTGCCCGGCTCCGCTCCGCCGCCGCCGGCCGCCAGCGGCGGCGTCGCGCTGGGCGGCGGTGGGGGGCTGCCTCCGCCGCGACCCCCGCCGCCGCCCGCCGGCCC